>JANAVB010039212.1:13985188-14056153 GCA_029216955.1 Iris pallida
TCAGCGGATCAGGGGGTGCGCGGGTAGGGCACGTGCTAGGTCAGCGAGGAGTCCGACAGGGCGGCCGGAGCGCTGGAGAAAGGGGCTCGGCCAGAGGGGTGCTCGGCCAGAGGGGTGCGCGCGGCGACAGGGGCGGCCGGGGTGCGACGTCGGCCTGGAAGAGGCCGGCCGAACGTCGGGGCTGCGCGGGTGGCCGCGCGAGGGGGCGCGGGCTCTGGCGGTTGGCCGAGGGGAGCTTGGTGGGGGCTGGCGCGGGGAGCGGGGCTCTGGCGGTTGGGAAGGGAAGAAGAAGAGGAAGAGGGTTTGATGGAGTTGCTCTTCCTGAGAAGTAAAGGGGGAGATGTGGAGTTGGTGGGTTGAATTTATGGGGAGTTAAAAGGGAGATGTGCTCCTGGACGTGAGGGAGAGTGTGTGGTGGGAGGGAGTTGAGGAGCAAGAATAGGGGGAGGGGGTGAACGAGTGTGCTGGTCCTCGTGACCAGCACCAAACTATATTATTATTATTATTTTTTTAAACCAAATCAGCATTTGAAATAGGAAAGGGTTCGGGCTCAGGCCTGGGTCTGGGTTCGAACTCGGTTCTGGGTTCAACCAAAAATCCTTGTTTAATTAATTTCGAAATAATTTAACACCCAAAAATATAATAGTAATAATAATAATAATAGAAATACTAATAATAATAATTCACAGAAAATGGGTTTTACAAATGCTAGGTTGGGAGACATGCTACTCAACTTACATAACTTACACTAGTATTGGTTTTGGATCTTAGGGTCATACAGGGCAGTCCCTGTCCTCTATAGCATCCTAATCTTATATTCACGTCTAAAATCTTTTCACCGGGAATTATGTCCTCGCCTGTATACTCTGGCTGTGACAAACCCTTGGTTCTGTGATTCAGTTGTGATAAGCTATCAGGTACTCCACCTTATATTGACACAAGGGTATCTAAGATCTAAGAGGTCAACTACGACATAGTTTTAGCAATGTTCTATAACCTATGATCCTCAAAATGGTTTTATTTCTATGGGTTGTGCCTCGCCAGTGCGCTGCTGGCTGCAGTGAACCCACACTATCCATTCTCAAACAATTGGCGACAGTGCGTTGCTGTCTAGTCATCGCAGTCATTTAATTACTCTAATTATATTCCTAAGGACTTCAAGGAGCTGCTAGAGTTTCAAGCTAGTTGATTATGATAGAGCGTAAACATCTGCCTGTGAGTCTCAATCCTTAAAGTAAAAAGGTTGACCGGGGAGAAAATAACTGCAGACAGGGAAAATAAAACATCCTAACATTTATCTCATATATATTGTAAATTATTGAGGGAAAAACTTTAAATCAAATCTAACTCGAGATTCGTACACGAATAACAGAATCAGAAATTATAAACTAACTCCTTACAGCAAAAGAGAATTAAAATAAGCAATTCTAACTTATGATATAAGATTTATATCTAATAACGTAAAAGAAAATTAAACAGTTCATCAAGATTAAAGCCTTAATTCTAGGCAAGCTTAACATACCAAGCTAATAGTATATCCATATTCTATCACATTGTCATATCAAAAGTATAGTGTACCTATAGAGATCTAGCAAGCTATCTAAATTGCATGGTCTATCTAATAACCTTAACTACCCAACGGTCAATTTGAACAAGGGACTCCTAGTCCTAGTTATTTTCCTAAATTATTTTAATCCTAATTATGAATGAGCATTTCCTGATCGCAGGCTCGCAGTAGTACGAATAAGATACGTACCACCACGAGTTCGCAGTCTTTTGCGAAGACAGACCTGCATGGGCCACCACAAAAACTTGTCACGACCCGTACCCGCTTTTCGGATACGAGACGTGTCCAAGCCGGCCTACGCCGCAGAGTCGGCGGTAGAATACTGTCAAGCCCGCAAGAAATAAATGCTCAAGAAATAACATTTGCTGCTCATTCACATTTCTATATTTATTACAACATTTATAACATTTATATTTAAAGAAAATACAAGGTTCTCATAATAATAAAAATGATAACTAGTTCCACTATCTAGGTCGGCCTCAGCATACCCATCTTCCCAGTGCTAAGAGTGATCGCGACTAAACCTGAAAAATATTGGTTTCCAGTCAGAAATGGAACAAGTACACAAACCGACGATAATACAAAAACACAATAGAATTAACAAGACATGAAAATAACATATGAGATATAAAAACTGGAAAGAACTGATGACATGGCACGGTGGAGATGTAAAGAAAAAATAAAAGACATCTACCTAGGTGGTGTGAAATATCTGCTTCGACATGTGAATGGCTAGGGGTAAATCTGACACCTGCACGTGTCGTATACAAGTGCTATTATTCAAGAATAGACTCCTGGGATAGTTCTGGGTAGTTCACATGTCTACTAAGATATTTCCCCTCCCGACTACTCCGTGTGACGAGCGTGTCAACAAGCAGCAAGATATATGTATAGACATGAAATAAAAAGGCTACTATGAATCAAAAGCAATCAGAAAGTGCACTTGCCTGAGGTCCTTAGCTGGTGAAACCAGTAATAATATACCACTCAATGAGCCACAATCAGTCAACACATGTAGAAGTCTCCAGATGCTGAAATAAACAGTACCAACATTCTCAGAATAGTCAAATTAGCTAGGATTGCCTGTCCTTAAGTCCAATTCTAGATACAGGGGCAAAACGGTAATTTTGGACAAAAACGATATCCGCCGTTGGACACGCTTTGCACCGAAAAGCGTGCCAGAGTGAACGGTCTCTAAAGTCATCAAACTACATGTCTATAGATCCAGTTTTTTGATACGAACCCAACTGTATATCCAGAGTTGGATTCCGGCAGGCCGTGCACAAAATCGCCCGTTGAGTGGGACCGTGGGGCCCACAAAACGACGTACGATTCAACTGTCTCAGAATTGGACCAAACTTGGCATACAGGACCAAAAAAATGATACGGTCCTGCTGGCATAAGTTTCGTCTCGACCTGACCAGCACATACAAAGTTATGACCAAATTTGCATTGCACGAATACGGGACGATTCCGACGGATACGCATCAAATTCGTCGCGCACACGCGACCAATTTGAATTCCGCCAAAGCCCACACGACCATGAAGCTGTTACACACCTTTCGATGCTTTCGATTTGCGACCACGTCACCCAGATTGGCGGGACGCACGTGGTATCGAAGAATTTCTAGTTTTGAAAACTGTTTTTAATCCTGTTTTTCTCGAACTTTGAAAACTGATTTCTTTGCACATAGTTGATAAAATCTGCAATTACAAATTAGGTTATGAAGCCCTGCATGTTTTCTTTAAGTGTGTTTAATTAGATTGCAAAAATATTGAACAGATTTCCTGGAAACTAGATACGAACATGGGTATTTGGGATTCCTAGAAACTGTTTTCGAAACAGTTTTTTCCCAAAGTTCGGATTGATTTTCCAAACCGATCGGTCGACTACTTTGAAAACAAATTAATGGAGATCGAGAGGGTCATACAGGCTCTACGTAGGATTTCGTAGTTCATAAAATGATAAAACGACGAGGGAGAAAAGGGAAAGAGAACATGGTTACTCGGCTTATACCGCTGTCCTGCTGTCCTCGTACATGCGCGCGCGCGACTGCTATCCGTGCGCCTTCCGGCGGCCTGCGCGGTGGCACGATGTTAGGTGGGGTCGCCCAGTTGGCATGGACGACGGTGTGGGGGTTTATGGTTTTGATGTTGCTCTCGGTTCTCTCTCTCTCTATTTATACATTGTTCGCTCGGCCAGGGTTTTGAGTCCCTCGGGTAGGGCTTGGGGTTACTCGGCTCTGTTGGTGTGTTTAGGGGTTGGGCCCTTTTGAGCTCAGTTCAATGCTCGGGTAGGAGTGTAGGGGATGTTTGGGGCCAGCTAGCTGCTACTACCTTCTTTTATCCTTTTTTTTCATCTAACAAAGAATTCTTTAAAAAGTTTGCTTAGTCTACTATTACTTTATAAAACTGCTACTGCAACATGTTTGGTTTATATTTCTTTTTCTATTTATATATTTCTTATACTCCATTTCTTTTAATCTATTATATATATATATATATTTTATATATATATATATATATATATATATATATATATATATATATATATATATTTTATTCTTTTATATATATATTTATTTTATATATATATATATATATATATATATATATATATATATATATATATATATATATATATATATATATATATATATATATATATATATATATATATATACATGTATATCTATTTGTATATACACACCTACATATATATTTATTTATAACATACATAATATATCATATTTATTTATATATTCATACACCTACGTAATATTTATTCATATATATTCGTATATGCATACACATGTACACACACACACATATATACATACATACATATAAAAAATATATATATATACATACATACATATATATATATATATATATATATATATATATATATATATATATATATATATATATATATATATATATATATACTCACAAATTATATATCACATCATAACAATTTAATATAACAATTAAATATAATAATTAATTATTTATAAAATCTAAAAATTACCATTTAATTAAAATAAGTAAAAAAAATAGAATATTTCTAAATTTTCGGGAAGGGGAGCTACAGTTTGGCATTAGTTCCATCACACTATGACAATGAAGGCATGTTATAGGATCATCCTCTAGTTTCTTGAGAAGTGCTAGGCAAGTGTCGGCTTGCGTTAAAGCTTCACTCAATATTTTTCGAGTCTCCCTCGAAAGATGGAGTAGCTCAAATATTGACAATCTTGTCGGAGTATTGGCCAGTTGAGCCAGTATATCAAAGTTATATGGCTTCTCAAGTCCCAAAGTTGGAGTTTTCTTTAATACTTTGTCAAAACGGACAGGCTATTTTCCGTTGTCGATTGTCGTCGGTTTAGGAAGAGTTGCCTCTATCAGGGTTGATAAAGCTGATGGATTATCGACAGCATGAGAGGATGATGCTTGAGGAGCTTCCAGAGCTGGAGCGGAATCTTCTTGACCTTCTGAGTAGTCTCTTAGGTAAGGTTTCCCAGACCTGGTACCAGTAAAGACTTATTTCTCTGATACAGGCTCAAAGGACACCATATTACAGTTATTTGCCTGAATCTTGTTTCTGGAAGATTTTCTGCGGCGAGAGGGAGAGTTTGTCCAGTAACCCAAACCAACGCAAGATTAGTTGTAAGAAAGACATAGAGAAAGAGGTACAAGAGACCCCTTTCCATGATTCAAACCAGAGGCCTCTTGTAGATCATATCCCATCTTCTTCATGAGTTCACGAGATTGTGGACTGTATATATGGAAAGCTAGTTGGTATTTAGCATCTGATTTTGACAATGTTGTCTTATCAGTGGAAGAAGAAAAAGGACTATCTGCTGCCGGGATGAAGGTGGCAGTTAGAGGTGGAAGACAAGGCTCACCAAATGAAATCATATGACATGATTTATTTTTAGTGGCCTTTTTGGACTTGGTGGAAGAAGATGGTGTTTCAAAGTCTGCCACTAAATCTGGATGGATCCATATGATCTCCCCTTTTTCAGTAGACAGAGGAACAAGACCATCTGTCTGTGCTGGTGGAAGATTGATAATCTCCGGATTAGTTCTCGAAATGGGGACAATGCCATCTTACACAAGTTGAGGTGGAAAATCTCTAAACTGTAAAGAGACGACATTAGTTGTTACAGTTTTCTCGTCTTGCTGGAGAGTGATTGTACCAGAATTGACCATCTCCTGTATTTTACCCTTGAGTACATAGCACGCTCGAGTCGGATGTCCAATAAACCTGTCGTAAACACAATATTTAGGATGGTCAGTCTTACCAACTTCATCTGGCCTTTTAGGTTCTGGCAGTTGGAGTTTATTGCTCTTGATGAGGCAATCAAAGATACTCATGATGTCATCTTCATCAAAAGAGTATTCTTCTTTTGGACGAGGTGCCCGTTGTGGTGGTGCTGAAGAGGTAGATGTTGGCTGATTTATATTAATGGACAGGGCTTCTTTGCCTTTGAGGTTAATGGCCAAAGTCGCCTTGCTCTTGCGATTGTTCTGGCGGTCATTATTATTTGGTGTAGCACGTTCCTCTTTGTCAAGATTAGGCATTTGAATGCCTAATTGCTTGAATTTATCAGCGTTTTTTCTGTGGCTTTGGCATTCATTATGAAAGAAGGCCAATCCTGGAACTGTGTTGATCCTGTCCATATGCTGATTATAGGCAACATGTTTGATTTGTAAGTGTCTATAGTCAGAGCATCTGGAGTTCCGAGAGGCATTTTGAGTGCTTCACGGCAGAACCGTTCAATGAAACTTACAGTCGTTTCATTATGTCGTTATTTGATTTTGATGAAAGCAGACTAGTCTTGTCATTGGTTCCCTCATAAAACTGTTCCAAGAACATTTGTTTGAAGCCAGCGAAAGAGGTTATGCACCCATCTAGTAAACTACGATACTAGTCATATGCTGCACCAGCTAAACAGCCAACAAAGACTCTGGTGAGAAGAGCATCATTTGGTTGATATTGATCAGTCATTACTTCAAAGTGATTGAGGTATTGACTTCGAGACGTGCTGCCATTAAACGGCATAATGGTAGGGGGCTTGTATTTAGGAGGAAATTAGACCTCTTTCCATTCTATGGGATAGGGTTGTTTGATCCCAAGCTTCTGCAGGCCATCCTTCTGTTTGAAAGCTTCAAATTGAGTACATAAAAGTTTTACGGCCTCATTGGTATCTCCTGTTGATTGCGGAGTAGTAGATTAATTCAATGTATTAGGAGGGGTACCGCATGATAAGTACCACCCCTGCACCAGATTGACTCGGAATAGCCTGTGCGGGAATGGAAGCAGTATGAAAAGATTGTACCCCCAGATCAATATTGGTGGGAACTGATGTCGTCACAGGTTCTTGAGTCGGAATCAGATTCGCGACTGGTGGAACTGTATGTTGTGCCATAATCACAGTATGCATGCATGCCATCATCTCAGCCATGTTCTTCAAACTAGCCTCCAAAGCAGCAATTATCTGCTCTTGACTGGAAGAAGTGGAGGTATCTTGATCTTCTGTGACGGCATAAGCAGTCACTTCTCTAGCCTTTGAAGACGAGCTAGTAGAAAGAATGGTCCTTTCAGAGCTTTCACTGTCAGCGTCAAAGTCACATAAAGAACTATCTCCAAAATAAGTGATAGGAATATCTTTTTGACTGATGGAATCTTGGTTTGAATCAAGAAGATTCCATTGACCGATTGTATCTCGACTTTTTTATCGAGTATATTGGTATACTCCTTCACCGGATTCATAAATCCAATCTAAGTATTGCTGACTAGGATTACAGGACGCATTACATCTTGGACGTTTTCCACCCCCAGTGCTTTGAGACGCCATATTGATAGAAGCATAGAGTAGTTCATCCTCGTCTACTAAGATTGGTTCAGGAGTCTGAACATAACTCAAACGGTCAAAGACGAACCTCTTGGCTGACTGACAGCAGCATTTAATAACAACTTTATAATGATGGTTGCAATGATGTTCTTGTTGATGGACCACCGCTGGACGGGATGGAATTGCAACATTTCGTTTATGTGTTAAGAGTTCACGGAGGTCACTAACATGATGGAAAGAAGTTGCAGGAATGTAGTCCTTGATGATATTCGGGACATGGTTCCTATTCCTGAGATGTCCTATACCTTGAGTGTACAAGGACGTGCTAAGCTGGTTAGCATAAGTCATAGGATTTTTTACCTCGGCATTCTTCCTCTGGTAAGTTAGCAATTGGTGCGGGTTGCACTTGATGAATCTTATGATTTCTCGAGGTTGAGCCTAATTGGCACATGTTGATATAGGTGCGCAAGTCTGACAGGGGAGCTGTTTGTGTATCTATTTGAGATACTAGTAGTTTGGCTTGTTGGGATCTTCACATACATAAGGTTGGTAGATCCTGCCCTGATCTCTTTGGATTAGGCATGATGCCCTTTTGCATGGAAGGTTTGTTCTGAATGGAACTCATCTTCCCGATAAAGATTTAGTTGTCTCTATTAAGGAGGGTAGTACTTTCCACCCAGTCAATGACTCGAGCAGCATGAGGAAAAGTTAAAGAACCTTTTCTTTGATTTAATGATTTCTCACTAAACTTCTGATTTGGTGGCAGAGAGTGCTTCTCTTTACATTGTGCTAATGTACAAGTTCGTGCAGGTTGCGCCAAGGCATGAACCTGCGTAAGTTACGCCAAAGCAGGAACACGCACAAATTGCGTCGAAGAAAAAAAGGTCAAAGGGCGCTTTCCTTTGTTTTGGACAGCAGTATGTTGAGACAGAGTCTCATTTGATTTCAGGGTCAGAGAAGTAGAGGGATTAGCCAAAAGGCTATTTTCCTTAGGTTGCGCCGAAACATTGATGGGTACGAGTTGCACAGAAGTAGGAACAGGCGCAGGTTGCGCCAGGGAAGAGAGGATTCAAGGGCGCTTTCCCTTGTTCAGGACAGCAGTGTGTCGAGATAGAGTCTCCTCCGATTTCAGAATCGGAGAAGTGGAGGGATTAGCCAAAAGGCTGTTTCCCTTAGGTTGTGCCAAATTAGTGATGGGCACAAGTTGCGCAGAGGCAGGAGATTGCGCTGCCGAGGACTTAGGAGTCCAAACACAGCGAGTCTTGCTCTTAACAGCAGCAGAAGTATGATTGGCACCCCCATCATTGATCAGAGTCTCGTAGGTTGTCTGGTCGACTTTAACGACCACAGTCTTCTGCGTCTTGCCGATTGACGCAGTATCACATTGAGTTGTCACTTTCTCGTCGAAGGAGAAAGTCGTCCCCAGCAGATTCGCCATTTTGTTTGTAAAGAACAAAAGTTTTATTACAAACTAAGAAAAAGAGTACAGGAGTACAATTGATTTCCGGAGAAGTACAACTATAGGAATCTGATAAGAAGACGATCACATTATCCCTTGGACGATGTGATATCGAAGACACGAGCCTATGGAGAATGCAGCAGCACTTTAGCAGGAGATTATGATCACCTTTGATCCTTTTAGAATGATTTAAAACTCTATTTATAGAGTTCTTGAAATAAATGTTTAGTAGTTATTCTGGATTGCGCACGCTTCAGATTGCGCGCCTCATGTTCACTTGCGCAAACGGTTGTATTAACTGCTATAGACACGTGGTATTGTTTGATTGAGATGCACATAGTCGTAGGCAGTGTAGTGGGCATCATCTGCGAAGTTAGTAGCTTGTGCACCATGTCACTCTTGTCTTGAACACCATTTGAACACTTTGCGCGTGCTTCATCAGGTTGCACGAGGGCACAATGCAACAACCTGCATGAGTGGTTTGCACTAACTGCTATAGACACGTGGCATCTTTTAATTGAGATGCACGTGGTCGTGGCCAGTGTAGTGGGCACGCTCTGCGAAGTTGATGGCTTGCGCGCCACGTCACCCTATTTTAAACTAAGTGTTGATCAAGTGGTGCCACTTTGTCAGGCTGCGCATAGGTGCAACTTAGCGACTAGCACCTTTTGACTAGGTCTTCTGTGTTATGCTGATTAATCCCTGCGCTATTCAGTGACTTGCGCCAACCAGCTGTCACCATTAATTATATGCTGACAAAGTCTTCTCGAGCGTCACGTTGCACAGGATTCGAAGGAATTTTCCTTAATCTCCGTATTGTCAGTTGTCAGATAATGATGATGTCATTACAACTTCTCGAGGAAGTGCACCACGTGTCGCTCCGCGCACCCTGACTCCAGCGCAACTGGGTGATGGCGCAATCTGAAGCTGCGCACCTTGATGATTCGGCGCAACTTGATTGGTTTGGCGCTATCAGATGATTGAAGGCTTTAAGGAGTGGCACCCTTTAATTTTTAGGCTCTACACGGAGAAGTAACTGGAGCAGGCCCACGGGAAGTCACAGAGGCTACTGGTCTCGAATGCTGCGACCTCGTCTTAGGCGGCATCCTGGAGACGGATTGAAAGAAAGAAGTCAATAGACACAAGATAGAATATATTCAAAGAAGGACAATTATAGTTCAAAGAATCAAATATCAAAGAAAGGACAATTACGTTGAGATAATAGATTATAAGTTTTTTTCTAATTGTGATCGAGTATCCCTTAGCCTATAGCATATATAATATATCATATATGTCACGACCCGCTCCCGAATAATCAGACACGAGTCGGACACGCCCAGCCTTCGTCGATGGACATGACGAAGTAAGCTATACAATACTAGGGAAAACTCCAAGTCACAATATAATGTAAATATCCACAGCTTTTATATATAACGTTCCCAGAAAAAATCACCAATATCCATTAATCAAATTATACAATGTTATCCGGAGAAAAATTCGGTAAAATAAGATATACAATAATAAAATCATAAAAATATACAATCTTCAAAAAATAAATAAAATAAAGCCTGCAATAACCAATGATATCATCATGCTCCATGTGCCCTCAAGCTCACCTAAAACGTATCCTGTCAGAAAAAGAGCAAAGTACAACCCCGACAAGAACAATATACAATGTAATCTGTAGTACAGAATACAAGGTAAAACCAGAATACCAGAACAGAAAATGAAACTATGGTACCAGAAATGAAATATGAAACTGCAGGCAATGGACGCGACAATCAATATGCAAGACAATGAACACTGCTATCAATGAACAAGATAATGAACACGACAATCAATGCAAGTGTGACATTTTGAAATATTAAACTAATGTGTGACCGGCTAAGGACCAAAATCAATTAATGCACAATCAATTCTACAAGATCCGGCTTTATCGTACGTGAAGTGTACGATTAGGCTATCCACAATACCTATGTTGGGTGTGGTCACACAAAAGCTAATATTTTCCCCAATTCCCGCAATAAACAATGACTCACAATGCAATGAACAAGGTACAAGACAATCGTGTGTATCTCGTGTCCGATATGAGAACATGGCACATGAATGTAAGACAGAAACAAAGTAAAAGTTGAGTCGGTGTACTTGCCTCGCCTTGGAAGCACGGGAGTAGTACTGTATAGATGTAATAATCACCTGATATATTTTTAGGTACAAGTTGTTAGGTTTTGAATAATGACAAAAGTCAACTAAATCATTTCTAACCATAACTTGTTAGCTATCACTATAATCCTAGTTGTATTTATTTTAGCTAGCAATATTTTACAGCTTGAACCAAAAGTAATTATTTCAACTATGTTTAACAAAATCCTTTTCTTAATAATATTTAAAAATACTTGAAAGCTACCATTTACAAAATATGTATATTAAATTATTCTAACAATATTTCTATCAAAATATTAGCTAACAATATTTTTTGGAAAATATATAACATAGCTTTACAATAATCACTAGTAAAAACACTATTTTAAGAAAATATATATAGATATATAGTTGATCAAAATAGTATTTAGTGAAAGTACTTTTAGACTATATCTTGCAAGGAAAAATATTTATAATGTATCTAACTTATTTATTTAACAGGTATTTGCTTAGCTAATTATTTACAAAACATTGATAATAAGGTTTTATCCAAATATTTAACCAATAGTATTTTTATGGCAATTAATACTAGCATTTATAACATTTAGAATAATTTTATAACTTAAATAAGAGAACAACAATTAATATGATTATTATTAAACAAAGACTAGCCCACTGTAACAAACATTTATTAAGACAAACTGGACTCCAACACTCAGCACAACACCCAGGCCCAAAAGTTGATGCCACACAGTTCAAAATCTCCTGAACCCGAGCCCATCATCCAGTTTCAAACCTATAATTCAAATCCACAAATAAACCTAAACTCCCAAAATTTAATCCGGCCCATACTCCCATTCAATCTCCTAACATTTAAAACCACCACTCAACACTGTCTTGACTAAAGCAATATGTTGCAGCAACTAATCCTACTGTGGCCCTTTGAATTTTCAAAGGTCAAGACCTCTAGATTCACATAGGGGTGAATTCATATTAAGAAAGGTCACTTGACCCTTCCAATACCCAACGGCCACATGGTTGGCCTCTCACAGTTTGAAAAGTGATGGCTCAGTTGGAAGAGACAAAATCGGCATTTATGGAAATGACAGGAATAGCTCGGCTCTCTAATCAAAGAGTCACACCAAATATTGAAACTAAAGGAAAGAAATTAAAATAATGGGTGAGACTCTCTTTCTAACAGACAAAATCATAAAGTCACCTCTGACACGAAATAAGTAAATGGAAAATAGGGATGTGACTCTCTCTCTCTTCCCACAAGTCTTCACATTCTCAGCCTAAAAAAATAAAGGGGGGTCTCCACTCTTCTTCTTCCTCTTTGTTAATCAGCTGACCACTATTCTCCATTCTTCCACAGCCACACAACCACTTCATTACTTCTAAAATCTTCCACTCCACTCACTCTTCTCACACTACAGCCCAATCTCAAGTCTCTCCTCTCTTCCCTCTTCATCTTCAACCTTTCCAACCCTAACCCTAGAGGAAATCTTAATTTCCTCCTCAACAGCCTACAATACCTAGATTAGCCCCCACGAAACCCTAGAAGTAGGCAAGAAAGAAGTTCAAGAGGATCGAGGCGATGTTACCTCGGCAGCGGCCCAAGACGACGGAGATCCGACCACGGCGGTGGTCTCGGCGAGGATTGACGGCGTCGGCTTCAGATCTGGAGGTGCTCGACACTGCGTTGGCGACGGGCGACGAGGAGATCGGCCTCGAGCATGGTGAGGCACCGGCGGTTGATGGCCGCAGATATGGCGGCGCTCCGGTTCTGGCTTCGAGCTACGAGACGACGAGTTGCAGGCTCTTCGGCGACGGATCTCTGGCTTGGCTCGACGGCGAATCTACTCTAGATGGTCGTGTTCGACGGTGGCGTAGTCTTCGAGGAATCAGCACTCAGATCGAGAGTGCGCTCGGCAAAGTGAAGGAACTCCGGCGACGATGGCCTGCTGTCGAAGCGGCGGCGGTGGCATAGCTTCGTGGAGGTGCGGCAGTGCTGAGTGTTGCAGTCGAGGCGACGACACCGTCGTAGTCGCCCTACGGTGCAGCACCGAGCTCGGATGCTCTAGATGGTAGCGTTATGTCGAACTCCGGCGATGTGGTGGTGCTCCGCCGGTAGTCGGCCAGTACAGTGACAGGAGAGAGAAAAGAGAGTAGAGAGAGAAAAAGTAGGGAGAGTAGTGAGAGAGAACAGTGTCAAAACTTTGGAAAATGTGTACAATATTTATAATAAAACAGTAAATATAACTAATAAATAATGATACATAATTGACTACTAATAATTAGGATTAATTAATAAAGTTTTTATATCATAAAAATAGTCTAACATAAATGATAATCAATAAAACTAAACTTTTCTCATAAGTTTAAATTTATTATCAAATATTTTATTTTCATAAATAATCAAAAAAAATTATTAATTAAAAAACTATCCAAATAAATTTGGTTTTATTCACGAAACAATATTATACCTAAAAGAAATTAGAAAAAATCTTAAAAATTTACCAAAATTGATTCACGGAGTTACAAATCTACCCCCTTACAAAAATTTTGTCCTCGAAATTTCAAGGGTTTGTAGGGCTGCACAAAATTAAGTAAATTTTTTTAAGAAACAATTGAGTAAAAAGATTTTTATTTGGATAACAAAAGTAACAAGGACTAATAAGTAGTCACTAGACAATATAAAAATAATGTCAACACAAAAGAAATCTAGCTACTACAAGCAAGTAAGAAAGATAACGGTCCATCCGGCTGTGCTCCCTGCTGCTACTGATCCTCAAAGGGTGGATCCTCCTGCTGCAGCTCTGGTGCTGGTCCCTGGCGAGTGAAAGTCGTAGGGCAATCCCTCACTTGTGTTAGCCCAATGATTATATCATGTTTTTGAATATAGTTAATCAAATAAGTTTAACATATCGACGTCACTAATATTCATGTAATCACTATCATGTTACTACTTAAACTTAGCATTGTCCTAATATTAGCATTGTCCCAAATATTCTATATCATATTGCTATGCTTGTATCATGTTATTTGGTTTGCCTAACATGTATTTGTAGACATGCTGTAAGCATGATCAAACATGATCAAACCAGGACATATGCAATGGGCCAAAGACGGCATTATACAAGAAGATCTCTCTGAACCGCCTAACGACCTATCCGGGGCCTCGCATCGGGGGTTCCGCTGCCCGGTCAGCGGACAGGGGTCGAGGGGGCAGCGCCCCCCGTCAGGGGTTCGGGGGCAAAACCCCTTAAAGGTATTCAGATTTCCAGATCTGTTTACCTTTGGACGACCGCCGTCAAGTGTAAAAGGCGTCTTCAAGTGTGCTCAAATATTTGAAGAAAGGCGTCATCAAAGGGCTCTTGGTTTTTCTATTTCATCAATATAATTTTACATATTTATTGAGTCTAGGAATACGATGTACACTGCATCGTACTGACAAATAGGCTACCCAAGAAACGTTTTCAAAATACCCTTTTATTTTGAAAACAAGCCCACTTACAAAAGCCCAATCTACTTCCTAACTGTCTGAATTTTCAAAAAGCCCAAAAACCAATTTGCAAAAACCCTGACAGAACTCCAACAGAACTCTAGAAGAATTCAGCCAGAGTTCGGCCCGAATTCGGCCAGAGTTCGGCCAGAGTTCGGTTAGTGAACGTTGCTTTTTGAACTTGGTCTCCCTGCAGTTACGGATCCCACCGAGATTTTCTCATCGAGTTCTGCCCGAATTCTGCCCAAATTCTGTCAGAATTCTGCCTTTGGAAAAACTATAAATAGAGAAGGATTTCGATCATTTCAACTCACTCATTCACTTTCATATCTCTTCTCTATAAGCCTACTACTTCTTCCAAAGTATTCTGAGCTTTCTTTTTCAAATCTCAAGCCAGTTACAATCCTCCAGTCGATTTGCCAGTGCGGTACGGTCTAGAAGTTTCAGAGTGGTTGTAATCAGAGGCTTGATTGAAGTTACACACTTCACAATTGAAGTTGGTCGAGTACTTCGGATCAAAGCTCGCATTGTAGAAGTTGCAAGATCTTCGGATGAAAACTTGTGGTGATTTTCCATAGTGGATTCAACTGGAAGCTAGAGTTCTTCCGACTGGACTAGTCCTCAACAGAGGAAAACCAGTATACATCCTTGTGTTTGCGTTTGCTCTCTACTCTCTACTTTTTATTTACATATCTGTGATATATTATCTGTGATCTTGTTACTAACATTTTTAAATAGCTAATTTCCGTTGCCTACTCTATTCACCCCCCCTCTAGAGTATTGCGCTTTACAACTCGTTCCTACAATCGGTCCTACAATTGGTATCAGAGCGGGTACTGCAACTAGAGGTAATATATTCTGATCCCAATTGCTCCTACAATTGGTATCAGAGCCAGTGCTCCATCAAGATAGCAGGTGCGCTCTATAGAGCTATCAGAGCAGGTCCTCCTTCTAGAGATATTATTGCAGGTGCTCCTTATATAGATATTATTGCTTATACCAATTGCTCCTTCAATTTGTATCCTAGCAAGGACTTTATTATTTGGCTTAACATCCTTGGAGCAGATCCTCATTATCAAAACGGGTTATACAGGTAAAGCGAGGTAATATTATTATTATATAACTGCTGTTACATAGATCACTGTATCACATATAGCAAGTATGTACTTCAAAACTGAAGAGCAATCCTCAAATAGACTCCCACTATTTGATGGAACAAACTATAGCTATTGGAAGACACGGATGAGCTTCTACTTGAAGTCTCTAGATTTTGACTTATGGTCAATTGTTGTCACCGGCTACAAAAAGCCTACTATCACTTCTATTCTCACATCCTCTATAATCAACAAGCCTTATTATAGTTATACGGAGGAAGAGAAGAAGTTAGCTAGTCTTGATGCAAAAGCTATGCATATGTTTTATTGTGCTGTAGACACAAATGTATTCAATCTTATTTCTACTTGCACAACATCTCATAAAATTTGGAAAGTTCTTGAAGCTACTTATGAGTGCAGGTATGAAAGCAAAGCTAGCAACTCCAGAGAGAAGGATAGTCTTCATAATGATGCAGATATGTACATGACGAAATTAGGATTTAAGGTACAGCATAATCCCTTATACGAAGAAGAGCTTGTATGTGACAATTACAAGAAGATAGACCACATCCAAGAAGATTGTACTACTACAAGAAATGAGAGTCACTACGAACAATCAAATAAAGGAAGATCATCGGGCATATGGTGTGAAAGCGAAGCAAGGGAGTCTGAAAAAGAAGAAGAAGAAAAAGAAGAAAAACCTCATCAAGCTGCAAATTTATACACAATGGCATTATCTAACGAGGTACAAAATAATTCGTTTTCTGAAGAGAGTGAATTTTCTTATGATAATTTATCTGATGCTTTCAGTGATCTGTTAGAAGAACACAAAAAAGTATTAGATAAATATAAGCAAGCTAGAAAGGATATTCTATCCTATAAGCGTGAGATTAAAAAGCTTACTTGCTTATTGAATGATGCTAGAGATACTTCTACTTCTGATAATTCTACTGAGATTTCCATACTGAAGTTTAGATTGCATGAGGAACTTGATTGCATTGAGAAAAGCACTCAAGAAAATGCTAAACTTAAGGAGGAATTAGAATCAGAAAAGAAGAAGTATTCTATTGCTTCATATAGAATTGATGCTCTTTCTGCTAAATATGATGAGATCTGTGCTAACTCTAAAAAGTTAGAGATTAGACTGGGAAAGCAGGTAGTACAACCTACGACTCAGTCTAACACAAGACACTTAGCACATCACAAAGTCACACACGTTAGATCTTTTACTAAGGAAGCAAGCAAAGCTAAAGCTTCACATAACCATGCTTTCTATTACAAGTATCCACGTACATCATATCACACCACTGCACGTTCTCATACTGTTGCACATAGTACTAATGTTAATTCTTTCTGTCATTATTGTGGTATGAATGGACATGCTTCTAATCATTGTCAGATTAGAAAACTTGTTGATATGAACTTGTGCAAATGGGTTCCCAAAGCTAACAAATGTGGATCCAAGTATTGGATACCAAAGTCTTCACCTAATATTCCAGGTGAAGCTTCTCATATCAAATAGAACCATGGAACATGTTGGTGATTGCAAAGCTACAAAGGTCATCTTCCATGCAATTGCACCAACAGAAGTGTGGTCACTAGAACCACTTCGGTAACATGCTTTCTAAATTTTTTTTTTAATATTTAGCATGTTCTTATTGATTTCTTTCTATTAGATTTTATTGATAACTTTTAAATTGTTTATTATTTGAATCAATGTGAGACACAATCCTAGCTTGACTTGTTGTTTAACTTAAATGTTTAGTTCATACTATATAGTATGTTATTTTCTACTAGTGTGACACATATGTCTATGTATGCTCTTTACTCTTAATATTTATTCTTGAAGCATGCATAGGAGCTTAATTTTGTTTTGGTAAATATATTTTTTACTCTTCGTCTTTAATATTTTTTAATGGTCACTTCTTACCGATTTGTCTTTAACATGTCGTATTTACTTTGATTTGTATTTTATGAGTATGTATGTTTAGCACAAGTTTGCTATTTACTTGAAAAGTATATACATATAATTTTATTTTAATCTTGTGCTAGCATAATATACTTCACTATTGATTCGCATATTTTATTTTGATTAACTTCTTATGAATCAATAACATTTTTGTCTGATAAAGTTTATTTATGCATATTTTTGATCTTATGATATTTATTTTATGTTTATTAAGGATACATGAATAATTCATTCTTATTTATATATTGCTCATGTTTCTTATATTTTTGTATAAATATCTTTATGGGGATATATGAGATAAGTTCAAGTTCTATATTATATTATTTTGAAAAGTAGTTTCAAACTTGTGCTTATCTCATACTTTAGCTACTGATTACTTTGGACAAATTTATGTACTTCTCTTTATTAGCTTATTCTTCAAAGCCTTTTTTTAATGATGTATGTTTTTCTTGGCTTTTTGGTTGACATTTTTGATACATGATATTTTTTAATATCTAGATCTTGATAAACCATTCCTTGGGTATTTACTTTTAGGAATTCTGGATTTTGATGTTGTTCGATGATACTGCATATATTCCTTTGAATCTAAGTTCTTAAGAGTAGAAATTATTTTGGGAACAAGCCGAAAGGGTCCTTCTGTCATACAGGTGTAAATAGCCTGAAGCGATACGGTACACTAGTCTTCGGACTACCGCTAGCTGGGAACCGACCCCTACAGCTAACCCAAAGTGATCAATACTTTATAGACTTAAGATTTATTAAGGTCTACTTGCAACTATTATCTAGTTCTGGATCCAAGGTGCTGTCAAATCTCCTAGATTCCAGAATACATCGACGTATCTAGGTCCTACATTTTGATTTACAAATGTTTTATATTTTATTGTTATCCAATGATTTTGTAGCACATATGGATAAATGTAAATTGATACATCTTATGCCGTATGCTACATTGTTCTAAGTTTTTTTTTAAGTCCATAGAATATAATTTATTTCATATTGCACTAATTCTTTTTAAATCCTCGGTTACTAAAGAAGAGATTTATTTTGGGTACAAGCCTACAAAAGGTCTGTCTGTCACCACGACTACGGTCGAAGCGAAGAGGTACTTAAGTGTTTCCCGGTGAACCTCCGTTAGCTGGGACAGTACCTCTACAGCTAACCCAAGATTGATCAACGCTTTATAAACTAAAGATTTATTTAGATCCAGTTGCAATTATTATCTGATGGATTTTTGATTTTAGATTTGATGAATAATATTCTCTTTATATTTTCACAAAAGGTAGCATATGTTGATCTATCTTGTCGATTGTGAGATTCTATAGCATAGATCAATTTATGTCATCTTTTGACTTATACGATTATTCATCATGCTAATTTGAAATATCTTTTAATTATTTTATTTTTAAATGTTCATTTAATGGACATTTCTTCTTTTGTCTAAAGATGATTGTTTTTCTATGGTATTGTGATTTCATCTTTAGCTTGTGTAATATTCATAATATTCATGTTTTTGAGCTTTATATTATTATCTTCTTATTTAAGTTACTTACTGCCTACAACAGTAATTCTTTGCAGGAGAGAAGTCAAGCATATTGAATTTTTCTCTCTCAAAGCGTTTCTTTTTTTTAAACCTTACGGTTGTCAGGTGGACACCGTGCTAAGGCTTTAAAAGGGAAGAAATGAACCTTGATAAGAAGACCTAATATTTTTGAATAAGTTTTCTACTTCTGGAAATATGTCTCTGAATTTTGTTTTAAATTTGTCAATACTATTATTTTTGGATACAACCATGTGAGGTGGAGCAGTTAATTGTTTTTAAATCAATTATCCCCTTGACATGCCATATATCTAGAATACACTTTTCTTTGGACATTTATCTAGTTATATTTATTTGTTCAAATGGATTTATTTATGATTTATGGATTCTTTTATTGAAATTGTTTTTGTGATTCGAATCGCCAGCTTTCAGTCTGAGGACTAAATGGATGCATTCGAACATTTACTAAGACAGTTTTTCGTAATAAATTTCACATTTTTGAAAAGTCTTTTTGATTATTTTTGATTTATTGAATCTGTCCGATACTCAAATGTTATTATTAAAGACAGTTTTCAAAAAAATTTTATGTATTAAAATATTTCTTTTATATATATATATTGGAGATATATTTTGTTTGTTCATCATTAAGCATTTATTGGATTTTTTTTCTTACCTAAAGATGATATTTGTTTTGAGTTTGGAATTTTATATGCATTTGATCAAAGGAAAGAAAAGATGCATATCTTAGATATCCCTTAGATCTTATGATTATTTATTTTATCTATTTTATGCATATAAATTATTTTTGAACTATATACGCATATTTTAAGGGGGAGCAAATTAATTGTTTCAATTATTTTATGCCCTTAATATGTGGTATACCTAGTTCATCATGGACATATATTCTTTTACCTTAAAATATCTTGTTGAGTTGTTCATAATTTTTGGATTTGTATTAGATGAGAGAATATATAATTATTATTACTTATTTTTAATTCTCTCATTCGAGTTTCTAAAAGTTATCTTGACAAATATAATTAATTTAATTTATTGATAATACTGATTTGGCATTTTTTATTGAGGTTTTATCTCAAAGTTCATGATTATCTATATTTAGATTGATCATACTTTGCGGGGGAGCATTCAAGTCGACTGGATTTTTCCTTTTCAAGTATTTTTGTCTTCATTACCTTCATGTTTATCTGATGGATATATATCATGCTAAGGTAATTGAATTCAAATGCATGAACTTTGGTATAGATTTTGCATAGCTTCTAGTATATTTATTTTGATTTCTTTTTCGATGATTATACTCTTTATGGAATTGATTCACTAATTTGTATGGGCAAATTATGAATCATATTTTTTTTTGTGATCATTGTTAAAAGTCTCATTATATTCTTAATTTTTTTTATATATACTAGATCTGCGAATTTCTATTCCTCATTATTTATTTATGACCAATGATTGATTCTTACTATATTAATAGATTTATTTTTTTGGTCCAATGACATTCAAAACATAATTCATTTTTGGACTCTAGTTGGTAAACTATGTATTGATTGCTTTCCATTTTTTTAAGTTCAACCAACTATGTTGTGTTTTGATAAGTTTTTTTATACTCTTTTTATGTAATTTTCTGAACTTGTCGTTACATTGTTCTCATAATCCTTGATCATGATTATTTTTGCTTTCCTCCTTTATTTATGCTTGAGTTTATTTTAGCTCTAATTACGGGGGAGCTTACTTTTTGATCATGTCAAAGGGGAAGAAATAAGTTTAAGTGGAGAGAAATAAGTTTAAGTCAGCACACAATATTCTAGTATTATGTGTTTATTAGTGATACATGCATCTATTGTATATATATTAAACTTAAAGGATTTGCCATAATCAAAAAGGGGGAGATTGTTAGCCCAATGATTATATCATGTTTTTGAATATGGTTAATCAATTAAGTTTAACATATCGACGTCACTAATATTCATGTAATCACTATCATGTTACTACTTAAACTTAGCATTGTCCCAAATATTCTATATCATATTGCTATGCTTGTATCATGTTATTTGGTTTGCCTAACATGTATTTGTAGACATGCTGTAAGCATGATCAAACATGATCAAACCAGGACATATGCAATGGGCCAAAGACGGCGTTATACAAGAAGATTTCTCTGAACCGCCTAACGACCTATCCGGGGCCTCGCATCGGGGGTTCCGCTGCCCGGTCAGCGGACAGGGGTCGAGGGGGCAGCGCCCCCCGTCAGGGGTTCGGAGGCGAAACCCCCGAAAGGTATTCAGATTTCCAGATCTGTTTATCTTTGGATGACCGCCGTCAAGTGAAAAAGGCGTCTTCAAGTATGCTCAAATATTTGAAGAAAGGCGTCATCAAAGGGCTCTTGGTTTTTCTATTTCATCAATGTAATTTTACATATTTATTGAGTCTAGGAATACGATATACACTGCATCGTACTGGCAAATAGGCTACCCAAGAAACGTTTTTAAAATACCCTTTCATTTTGAAAATAAGCCCACTTACAAAAGCCCAATCTACTTCCTAACTGTCTGAATTTTCAAAAAGCCCAAAAACCAATTTGCAAAAACCCTGACAGAACTCCAACAGAACTCCAGGAGAATTCGGCCAGAGTTCGGCCCGAATTCGGCCAGAGTTCGGTTAGTGAACGTTGCTTTTTGAACTTGGTCTCCCTGCAGTTACGGATCCCACCGAGATTTTTTCATCGAGTTCTGCCCGAATTCTGTCAGAATTCTGCCTTTGGAAAAACTATAAATAGAGAAGGATTTCGATCATTTCAACTCACTCATTCACTTTCATATCTCTTCTCTATAAGCCTACTACTTCTTCCAAAGTATTCTGAGCTTTCATTTTCAAATCTCAAGCCAGTTACAATCCTCTAGTCGATTTGCCAGTATGGTACGGTCTAGAAGTTTTAGAGTGGTTGTAATCAGAGGCTTGATTGAAGTTACACACTTCACAATTGAAGTTGGTCGAGTACTTCGGATCAAAGCTCGTATTGTAGAAGTTGCAAGATCTTCGGATGAAAACTTGTGGTGATTTTCGATAGTGGATTCAACTGGAAGCTAGAGTTCTTCCGACTGGACTAGTCCTCAACAGAGGAAAACCAGTATACATCCTTGTGTTTGTGTTTGCTCTCTACTCTCTACTTTTCATTTACATATCTATGATATATTATCTGTGATCTTGTTACTAACATTTTTAAATAGCTAATTTCTGCTGCCTACTCTATTTACCCCCCCCCCCCCTCTAGAGTATTGTGCTTTACAACTCGTTCCTACAATCGATCTTACAACTTGGTGAGTGGCAGATCCACAAACCAAGCACTGTCCTAACTTCTTGCAGCATTTCTCAACACTGTGTCCCAGCCTCTTACAGTACACGCATGATAGGTAGGTCGGGGTCTGGATCTGTCTCTGCTGTCTCGGTGATGTCGGAGCTCGAACATGAGGATGATGCTGATGTGCTGGCCGCTACTGAGTGTCGGTCCGCTTCGGAGGACCCTGGGAACTGCTGGCGCCAATGTCTCGGTCCTGCTTGAGCTTCGGGTCCATCTCCTTCTCCACTCCCTGAGCAACTTTAAGGATGCTCGCATAAGTTGTAGCCTGGCTGATAGCCACTGCATGTCGCAACTCCCTGGTGAGGCCCTTCTTGAACTTCCAAGCCCTCTCCTGTGGTGTGCTGACTAGGTTATCTGTGAACCTGCTGAGTCGGGTGAACTCCGACGTATACTGAGCCACAATCATACTCCCTTGCTGCAATGCCTCAAACTGCATCCGAAGCTCGTCCCGCTCCACATCCGGGAAGAACTTCTCCTGAAACAGTATTTTGAAATCCTTCAAGAGAACTTGGGGTTCGGCCAACTGAGGCTCCTCCCTATACCAAGCTCTAGCAATGTCGAAAAGTCGCATGCTCGCAACTTCGACCTTCAGATCATCCGGAATCCTCGCCATCTTCAATGTCCGCTCGGCATTTTCTAGCCACTCATCTGCATAGACTATCCACTCGTGGCCCAAAAAATCCATCGGACAGAGGTTCTGATAGTCTCTAGCGGTCCCTGGTCTCGACGCTGCTGGTGCTGGTGGTGCCGGCGGGGCTGGCGGAGCTGGTGGAGCTGGCTTCCTAACTCGGAGCACGTCCATGATCGTCGCCCGAAACTGCGTGGCTTGGTGGTTCTGCGCCTCCATGAACTGTTGGAACATGGCCATCATCTGAGTACCATCGAATGTCATCGTCAGAGGAAACGGCTGAGGCGGAGGCGGTGGAAGCTGCTCCTGCGCATCGGGTGCAGGCTATTCGCTAGTCCCAACGTTCGTCGTGGCGACCATCCTGTAACAGAAAATAAATTGTTGATTGCTATGTCCTAGAAAAATTATAAACTAAACCTAGAAAATCATAAGTAAATCAAATGTCAAATTTAAATATCAATAACCATAACTATTTTTCCACGGTTCCTATGCTGTGATGAGTTTTCCTTAGCTTCGCTGGTCCCCCAATAACACTTTATTGCCTAAGTGTCATTAGGATAGACCTGCATGGGCCACCACTAAAAATATGTCACGACCCGCTCCCGAATAATCGGACACAAGTCGAACACGCCCAGCCTTCGTCGATGGACACGACGAAGTAAGCTGTACAATACTAAGAAAAACTCCAAATCACAATGTAATGTAAACATCCACAGCTTTTATATATAACGTTCCCAGAAAAAATCACCAATATCCATCAACAAATTATATAATGTTATCCGGAGACAAATCCGGTAAAATAAGATATACAATAATGAAATCATAAAAATATACAATCTCCAGAAAATAAACGAAATAAAGCCTGAAATAACCAATGATACCATCATGCTCCATGTGGCCGCAAGCTCACTTGCAACGTATCTTGTTAGGAAAAGAGCAAAGTACAATCCCGACAAGAACAATATACAATATAATCTGTAGTACAGAATACAAGATGAAACCAGAATACCAAAACTGGAAATAAAACTATGGTACCAAAAATGAAATATGAAACTGCAGACAATGGACGCGACAATCAATATGCAAGACAATGAATACTGCTATCAATGAACAAGACAATAAATACGACAATCAATACAAGTGTGACATTTTGAAATATTAAACTAATGTGTGACCGGCTAAGGACCACAATCAATCAATGCACAATCAATTCTATAAGATCCGGCTTTATCGTACGTAAAGTGTACGATTAGGCTATCCACAATACCTATGTTGGGTGTGGTCACACAAATGCTAATATTTCCCCCAATTCTCGCAATAAACAATGACTCACAATACAATGAACAAGGTACAAGACAATCGTGTGTATCTCGTGTCCGATATGAGAACATGGCACATGAATGTAAGACAGAAACAAAGTAAAAGTCGAGTCGGTGTACTTGCCTCGCCTTGGAAGCACGGGAGTAGTACTGCATGGATGTAATGATCACCTGATATATTTTTAGGTACAAGTTGTTAGGTTTTGAATAATGACAAAAGTCAACTAAATCATTTCTAACCATAACTTGTTAGCTATCACAATAATCCTAGTTGTATTTATTTTAGCTAGCAATATTTTAGAAACTATAATATATTTTTTAGCTTGAACCAAAAGTAATTATTTCAACTATGTTTAACAAAATCCTTTTCTTAATAATATTTAAAAATACTTGAAAGCTACCATTTACAAAATATGGATATTAAATTATTCTAAATAATTCTAACAATATTTCTATCAAAATATTAGCTAACAATATTTTTTGGAAAATATAAAACATAGCTTTACAATAATCACTAGTAAAAACACTATTTTTAGAAAATATATATAGATATATAGTTGATCAAAATAGTATTTAATGAAAATACTTTTAGACTATATCTTGCAAGGAAAAATATTTATAACGTATCTAACTTATTTATTTAACAAGTATTTGCTTAGCTAATTATTTACAAAACATTGATAATAAGGTTTTATCCAAATATTTAACCAATAATATTTTTATGGCAATTAATACTAGCATTTATAACATTTAGAATAATTTTATAACTTAAATAAGAGAACTACAATTAATGTGACTATTATTAAACAAAGACTAGCCCACTGTAACAAACATTTATTAAGGCAAACTGAACTCCAACACTCAACCCAACACCCAGGCCCAAAAGCTGATCCCACACAGTCCAAAATCTCCTGAACCCGAGCCCATCATCCAGTTTCAAACCCATAATTCAAATCCACAAATAAACCTAAACTTCCAAAATTTAATCCGGCCCATACTCTCATTCAATGTCCTAATATTTAAAACCACCACTCAACACTGTCTTAACTAAAGCAATATGTTGCAGCAACTAATCCTACTGTGACCCTTTGAATTTTCAAAGGTCAAGACCTCTAGATTCACATAGGGGTGAATTCACATTAAGAAAGGTCACTTGACCCTTCCAATACCCAACGGCCACATGGGTGGCCTCTCACAGTTTGAAGAGTGCTGGCTCAGTTTGAAGAGGCAAAATCGGCATTTATGGAAATGACAGGAATAGCTCGGCTCTCTAATCGAAGAGTCACACCAAATATTGAAACTAAAGGAAAGAAATTAAAATAATGGGTGAGACTCTCTTTCTAACAGACAAATTCATAAAGTCACCTCTGACAAGAAATAAGTAAATGGAAAATAGGGATGTGACTCTCTCTCTTCCCAATATTCTTCACATTCTAAGCCTAAAAAAAATAAAGGGGGTCTCCACTCTTCTTCTTCCTCTTTGTTAATCAGCCGACCACTATTCGCCATTCTTCCACAGCCACACAACCACTTTATTACTTCTAAAATATTCCACTCCATTCACTCTTCTCACACTACAACCCAATCTCAAGTCTCTCATCTCTTCCCTCTTCATCTTCAACCTTTCCAACCCTAACCCTAGAGGAAATCTTAATTTCCTCCTCAACAGCCTACAACACCTAGATTAGCCCCCACGAAACCCTAGAAGTAGGCCAGAAAGAAGTTCGAGAGGATCGAGGTGATGTTACCTCGGCAGCGGCACAAGACGACGGAGATCCGACCATGGTGTTCTCGGCGAGGATTGACGGCGTCGGCTTCAGATCTGGAGGTGCTCGACACTGCGTCGGCGACGGGCGGCGAGAAGATCGGCCTCAAGCACGGTGAGGTACCGGCGGTTGATGGCTGCACATATGGCGGCGCTCCGGTTCTGGCTTCGAGCTACGAGACGACGAGTTGCAGGCTCCTCGGCGGCGGATCTCTGGCTTGGCTCGGCGGCTGATCTACTCCAGATGGTGGCGTTCGACGGTGGCGTAGTCTTCGAGGAATCGGCACTCAGATCGAGAGTGCGCTCGACGAAGTGAAGGAACTCTGGCGACGGTGGCCTGCTGTCGAAGCGGCGGCGGTGGCGTAGCTTCGTAGAGGTGCGGCAGTGCTGAGTGTTACAGTCGAGGCGACGGTGCCGTCGTAGTCGTCCTGCGGTACAGCACCGAGCTCGGATGCTCTAGATGGTGGCGTTATGTCGAACTCCGACGATGTGGTGGTGCTCTGCCGGTAGTCGGCCAGTACAGTGATAGGAGAGAGAAAAGAGAGTAGAGAGAGAAAAACTGTAGAGAGAAAAAGTAGAGAGAGTAGTGAGAGAAAATAGTGTCAGAACTTTGGAAAATGTGTACAATATTTATAATAAAATAATCTCTGAGTGCGCGTGTGTGTAGAGTGGCAGAATTGCAAATACGTATAGATCTGGGGCTAAAATCAAATAACTTGTAACAGATTTTCAAAATCAGATAGTTTTAACAAATTTTCAAAATCAAATAGTTTTAAAGGATTTTCAAAATCAAATAGAAAACAGATTTTCAAATTCAAAATATCCAAACAGATTTAGCTAATCTTCTAATTTATTAATAACCAAATCATAACAAACTAATTAATTACCAGAATTAGTTAATAATTCTCCTAACTGCCCATTTTTAACTAAACAATTATTCTTCTTAGTTACAAATAAATAAATGATTACGAAAAATAGTTAATCAAAACTTATCTTTTCTTTTAGTTTAATACAATCAAAATCCATAGTAAGAAAACAGTAAATATAACTAATAAATAATGATGCATAATTGACTACTAATAATTAGGATTAATTAATGAAGTTTTTAAATCATAAAAACAGTCTAACAGAAATGATAATCAATAAAACTAAACTTTTCTCATAAGTTTAAATTTATTATCAAATATTTTATTTTCATAAATAATCAAAAATTCATTAATTAAATAACTATCCAAATAAAATTGGTTTTATTCACGAAACACTATTATACCTAAACGAAATTAGAAAAAATCTTAAAAATTTACCAAAATTGATTGAGGGAGTTACAATATAGAAGGCTCATAATAGCACTCTAAGTCTGAGTACCACTAAGACATTATACTAATTGCGACCTCGAGGACCTGTATGGGCCACCACTAAAAATGTGTCATGACCCGCACCCGATGTGAGGGCACGAGTACGAGACAATGCCCAGTCTACGATGCAGCATCGGTGTTAGAATGCTGTCTAGGTCTACTATACAATCTAGTACAACTCATGAATAAGTATCATAACCTGTCAATGATATCTCAAATCCAAAAGGAGGACAAATAATGATAATATTCATATTTAATTACAATAACTATAAGGAAGATAAATGACATGATAAAAACATAAAAGCTATGATATGATAGTCCAAAGAAGTCTAGAAGCATAGCATAATACAAAATCACATCCAGAGTCTATGAGTCTAACTATCTCATCATAACATAAGTCTCAGAATAATAACATGCCAAATAAGTCAGAAAGCTAGAGACAAATCCAGTACTAATAGCTAATCTAATTGATTCGCTACTAGTGTCTCCTCAGTTGGAGCTAGTGCCTCCTGAGCCAATGTCTCCTGGTCTACACCTACTACATCTTGTGGTCCGTAGTAGATAGGATATCCACTATCTAAATCATCTAAAAAATATATCCAGTCAGGATTGGAGCGAAGCACACCTCTAATAACAGTTCCAGTAAATGATATAGACTATGTAAAAGTAAATAGAAAGAATATATAATATAATATAACAGGTACATGAATATAATAAGACATGGAAATGTTGTAATTAAACACAAGAGCAAGAACTATCATGTACAAGAATCAGAAAATAACTATCTAAGTGAGTGAGCACTAGTTTCAACATGTGATCGACTTGGAAACTTGATACAAGGATTATGGCCTGGTTAATCATACATGCGATGTATGATTAATACTATTTAAGGAACAAGACTTGATACAATAAGGGTATGATCATATATCTACGCTAATACTTCCTATCCCTAACAGCTATAGTGGATCCAACTATGGTACGTTACGACACGGATTCTCTGAGAAGGTCGCGAGCCATCTCAGGAATCAGTGTAAATACAATATACAAGAACAACAATAAGGCTTGCACAAGGTACACCAAGATATACAAGGAATAACATCTCATAACGGGATCCAGAAATACCAATCCGTGTAACCACGTGTCAAGAAATTAAGGATATCTACACTAAATACAAAAAATAGAAATCATAAACGAAATATCAGATAATGTACTCGCTTGAAATCCAGTGTGAAGTATCAACATTATCCAAAATAGTGCCTCTAAGACCTAAATATGGAATATCAATGTCAATTGGTGTTTGAAGTGATAATCAGTGATATCTAACTTGAAATGTGAATTCTAGGCCAATTCTAGACCATGGACGTTAAACTAGGTCATATCTTACTAAACTAAGTCAAACTAGGTCATTTCTAGATTTATATGTCCATAACTTGCTATACCAAGGTGTCCTAGCTAATACTAGGTAATACAAGCTCATTTCCCTAGGTATCTATCCTATAATGTATATGGATAGGCTCTAATTTAATACTTTTACTAATTACCCTTACACTATGCATATTACCTTAACATCTACCCACATGTTACCCAATTACCCTTTTACATATTTACCCCGTAAGCAAATACATATGCACATGCCTATTACCTTACATATTCCACACATACATAGGTAATACCCATGCCTATACTTAAATGATACCTACACACTCCATATAGGTACAATATCCTAATCATAACCATACCTATACCTATATGTCCTATTACCTATTCATATCCTAACACATATCAAATGCCAATACCAATTACCTAGACATATGTGTTCACCATTCTAAACATTTACTTATACCCATTACCTATTCCACTGTCTACTAACCACACTCTAATCCTTTACCCACTCTATATACCAATACCCATTGACATTTGTCTAAACATTACCTACACACCCAAGATACTAGGATACTCACATTACACACACACACACACACACACACACAAACACTCCATACATGCTAGGACACAACACACACACACATGGACAACTACCTATACATTAGGGGATGTCCACTACCTACTGTTGTCACTAGTAGTCAAGGGGACTGCTACATGCTCATTGCAACAGCAATGCAAGGCTAAGCATGCTGCCTACACTACTGCTATTACAATAATCTGTAAACAGCCTTGTTGTCCCCTACATTTAATGCCTCTCTCCCCTACTAGCAGTTGACAATGGCCCCCTACTCTAAGCTGCTGCAGGTGCACATCCTTACTGCATACAGCTATGTGCATTTTGCTGTTGTTTCACCTCCCTTCCTAGCTGCTGTTAGCCAATGCTCTACCAATAGCAGTTGAAGAACTACTGTTGCTATGCTCCATTATGCTACTGTTGCTACTGCTTTGTCACTCCCGTGCCGCCTCTGCTGCGAGCACGTGCCGCTCGTGGACGACCACTGGTGCCGTCGCTCCCCTTCCTATCTCTACTCCATACAGCTTTTAGTCAAAACAAAATAGTGTACTCAATTTCTCCCTCTCCACACTACCGCTATGCAGCACTACCTACCTATCCATCCATAGAATACACACCATAGACACCTACACTCACAAACACATATACACATCTATGAACCTATGCACACACACACACACACAATCATATACTAGTGACACCCCCCCCCCCCACACACACACGGACACACACACACACGCACATACAAATAATATATATATATATATATATATATATATATATATATATATATATATATATATATACACACACACACATGCACACATGACCACACACTCATCTACATGCGTACACACAAGCCTACTACCTATGACACTCAACATACATACACCTATATATATATCTATATATAAGGATACACACACCTACATGTCTATACACAATTATAGTGATGCATATACACATACACACATGTACACCTATGACACTCATAGAATGCACCAAACCAAACGCTTGGTGTGCATCACCCTAGTATCGCACCGATCTATGATACTCTTGTGATAGCCCAAGATACCTATACCAAACCTTATCCGAATCTACCCAAATCTCATGAGCATGCATAAAACATATATTAGAGTCTAAATAGAACAATCTACTAGTGCAATGTGCCATGAAGAATTGGACATGTGTGCCACAAGTGTCGGAGGGAAAAAAATCCCAAAATGACTAAGTGTCCTACCATATCTTGATACGGCCCACTCGTATCCAATTATGGACACAGATCTAGACACACACAACCAAATCTAGTCCAAATAGATATAGATTAGCAAATGACAAACACTTGGAACACCAATCTCAAAATTCTCCTAAAATTGGCACAAATCACAACATAACTTTCACATAAAGGGTCATTAGAGCCTAATTCTTCCTCCTATAGGTAGTCCTAGTCCATGGGTGTATTTCTAAGAGTCTAATTGCACAAATAGAGTCTAATTAGAGAGAAAATTAAGATATATACCTATTAGAAGATGGATTCTCAATGCAAAGTCAAATGGACACGATCGGACACGAACTCCTAGCAATTGGCCTCCTCTTTTAGTGCTCCTAGCTACCAAGCTCCTAGGCTCCACCAAGTGATGAGAATGAAGAGAATTTGAAGAGAATTGGAGTAGAATTGAGAAGAATTTGTGGAAGGATGGATCAATTTGGGGAAGAACACCAAATTGGGATAAAATGACACAATAAATGAAGAGAGAGAGAGAGAGAGAGAGAGAGAGAGAGAGAGAGAGAGAGTACTCCTCCCTCTTATGGATGGCCATGCTAGGTCATTCCATGCCAATACAAGATGTCTAATATGCCCTTCTAAGCTTGTCATGAAGGCTAATTAATGCATGGAAGCTTGTAATCCTATTTTGGTAAATAGACTAATCTCTATTTAATAAATGACATGACTAAATGGGTCTAATTGGGCCTAATCCAAAATATTGGTCCTTGTGTCATGTCATTCTAATTGTTAGGCTCTAGTGTCATGTCTAGTCTAATTGGTACACTAACACACATCTAACCAATAGGCTAGTCCACTAACCATAATAACTAACACAAAATAAATAAATTAAATATGCACAAAAATAATATATAGTATGAATTGACAAAATTATCCCTATTTGGAAAGGTGGTAGTGACAGCGTGCCTAGTAATTGTACCTCCCTAATGTCCATACCTCACAATCATGTAAACATGGTCACGATAACGATAAGAAAACACGAACATTAATCAATCACTCGGCTCTCGTATGTGTAAACAATCAAGGCACAAAAAATAGCATGTATAAGTAAAATACAACAATATAAAGTAAATTTACATGAAAGCATAAATAAGTACTTGCCTCGGTTAGTTTGGAGTCAATGTGCACGATATGATCTTCTTGGCACAAAATAGTCTCAGATGTCAAAACTATGCAAGATGATCTCAGATGATGGAACAGACCATGTCATAGAGTATAGAATAGTCAAATTAGCTAGGATCGATATAAAAAAAGTCCAAGTTTGCAGGAAAAGAAGAAATATACGATTAGTCATGGTCGAAATTCGATAAACAAAGGGATTTTGTATAAATAAATATATAACTATTTTGAAAAATTATTTATAATATTAAAAACTATATTTTTATTAATAAAAATATATATATATAAATACTAGAAATTTGGGTTTAAGCAAAAACCCAATTTTGAAATTAAATGTAGACTCAAAGTCCAATATAATATTTTGTTGCAATAAATTTTTTAGGAAATCATTTAATTATATTTATTTATTCAGAAAACTAACCATTTAAACTTAGTAAAAATATTAGACGCATAGAGCCCAAATCATTATTAATAGAACCCATAATATTTACCATGTACTAAATATAATGTTTATAGGTATATAAAACCCAAAATAGTTACATCAATTTTAAAACCCAAACATCTATTCCATATATATTTTATATAGCATGGTATTAGCCCAAAACCAATGGCCCAATAATAACTAAAATCTAAATTTTACCTCATTGGCTTTAAGCCCAACCATAAAAGCCCAATTAATATACCGAGCTCAGCCCAAAATAAATAATAATAATATTATTAACAGTAAAATAATAATAATAATAACAATAACAACAATAATAATAATAATAATTATAATACAGAGTTAATACTCTATTCTCGAACAGAGGAAGGGGGAGAGAGACCATTCTTCGTATTGGAAAAGAGGGTTTGTAGATGAATTTTTTAGAATTGCTCTTCTCCTTCTCCAAGAGGAGAAGAAGAACAAGAAGAATGAGCTAAAGAAGCTACACACACAAGACACATACCAACACTCATGTATGCATTATCACACACACACAAGCACACATCACTCGCACTCACTCATAAACTGTACATACACAAGCACTTCTCTTGCACACATATGTGTGCTACTACACACACAAATACTGCTCTGCACACATGTGTGTGCCACCACACACAAAAGACATTTACCTGCTGCCTGTGCAGCCTGTGCAAGGCTCATGTGCACTGGTGGCCAGGTGCACTCACATGTACAGTCGCCTTCTGCTGCTGTTGGTGGCCAAGGCAGCAAGGCCTGCTACTGCCACTGCTTTACATTTTTTCCCTTTAGGCCCCTACTGCCTGCATGGCCTGTACACTCCAGTTCTCTCCTATACTGCTGCTGCCTTGAAGGTAGGAAGCCCCCTACACTAGCTGATGCTAAGGGTAGACATCACTCCCCCTTTACTGCTGTGGAGGCACAACAGTGACACCTCTCCCTTATACTGCTCCCATATGTAATGTGTACACCTACACATTTATCTTTAATGGATACACACACACATACACACCCTACATGGTATGTACATCTATAATGAATCCTATTACACACATACTAATGTTAGAGATACCCCTACTCTAGTGTAGGTAATGCAAACATGTATTGTCACCTCCATTTTTCGTTATACGTATTTTCAGTATACGTGTACGGGATCCTGCACAGTATTTTTACTTGTCTTGTCTTCCTAGCTGATTTTGGTTTAATCTTGTTTAGATTCATCATGGCATGTCATGGTTTGATTTGGTTCATTATTTGGTTTGGGTTGGTTCAATCCCATGGTTCTTCATGTAAACCCCTACCTACCACCATCCCCCTTTATAAACCCACCTACTTTTCTCTCTCCTCATTAATCCTCATAACTTCTTCTTTTTCTTCTTTTCCATTAAAGACCTCTCCCCCTCCATAGGCAAGTGCACTTGCTCTCACTTAAGAACCCATTTTGATGGTTCCAATGACTTCTTAGCATGATTCTCTACCACTTTAGAACTTGGAGATTTTTATTTTGGTGCATAGGTTTTTGTAGATTTAGAAAATTGCCTTTTTTGGAAATTTGGAGTTTTGGTCTATTTAACTTCTTTATTTGCATGTTTTGATGGTTCCATGTCGTAGAGAATTTCGTTCTACCCTATTTTGACCTAAGGAATTTCGAATTTGGACTCCGGACGGAGATTTGGCGGAGTTTCGAAGTTTTCGGCCATGGTTCGTTCTTCCCGGATTCGTCGGAAGGACGAACAGTGCACTGCTTGGGCGCATGGACTTGTCATGCACCCAAAGCAGACTTTTCTCCCCTTTGGGCGCATATATATGTCCCCTTTGGGCGCATAGGTGCATCCACATGTGTGCGCATAGCCTTGTATTGGCGCATGAACTTCCTAAACAAGTCGCAGCACCTTTCCTTTTCCTTGGCACTTGGCCAAGGGTCTTGCTACCCTCAGGTGGGCGCATAGAGGGCTACCATGTGGGCGCATAGAGGGCTACCATGTGGGCGCATACAGTCCTCCCGCTTTGGGCGCATAGTGGCCAGGCAGCACGCATTTGGGCTTTTTGTGATCTTTCGAGTTTTGCATCCTTTTGGCCAAGTTGTTTCATGACTTTCCATGAGTTGATCACACGATCACGACACAACCCATGCATGCACCAGCTTGGCATGACATGACATGACATGACATGACATGACACGGCACGTGTGTGCCACGACTAAGCGTGGCACGACTCGTGCAAACCGCGGCGCGACTTAGCACAATTTGCTTACTCGCGGCACGGTTTTCCATGAACAACTATTATAAGAACGCGACATGACTTGTGCAAGCCGCAGTACGACTTGGAACGATTAGCACGATTTTGTTTGATCATGGCACGACTTTCTATGTTTTGCTAATATAGAGACACGATACGACTTGTGCAAGCCGTGGCACGGCTTAGCACGAGTTGGCTTATATGTGGCCTCCATGTAGGCGCATATAATCCCGAGGGTGCATAGCCTTGGGATACATAATGATTTGGCCTTTTTCCCTTCTGCCATAATATGTACTTTCCTCTATAAGCCGCCATGTCCTTTGGCCTTATTACATTTCATGCTCTAAGCTATGTTGTCTTCATTACATCGGTGACCTGTTAGGGTGCACTCAGGATATGTCTCCTCTGCTTACATGATGATATGCTATATGATCATAACCATGATATGTGAATACAAAATGATGAATGGCATGTAATGAACCATGATGGCGGCCCGTCGTGGCACGCTCCTAGCAAGTAACAAGTACAAGTAACATGACATGATGGTGACCCGTTATGGTGTACCCCTGACAAGCAATCTTGACATGTAACTCATGAATGCTGTTACGACAGCTAACTGGACATGCTAGTAAACTCTCATGACACCGTAGGTGATTGTATTGAATGTGCTTGTATAAGCTACCAGTCTTGTTTCGCATCATGTCTAGGACTTGTATTCCTGGTTACCACGATCAGGGATACATACTGAACCTGACTAGGTTAATGACTAGATTGATCAAGTAGTTCATATAGAGAGGTATTTCGACTACAAGCAATCTCGTTATCTGGACACCTTCTCTAATGGACTTGTAGCCTACCGATGAGTAGGGCACATTTCCAGCTCACTGTTATGTGGGGCACTACATGAAATGATTACTATGCACACTATCATGTGTTGCACTCAAGTCACCTAACAAGACATGATAACTCTCAGTTTGAACCTTGCGTCTGGATAACCTGGATGGTCTGCAGGGCTTGTGGCCATAGGTATACCTCACTGCATCTTACTAGTAACTAGGCCTGTGATAACCCTAGTTAGTTAACTATCAAGCCGTATTCTTGCTTGGCCGTGAATGTTAGATGAAGTCACATCTTGTCTAGACCCAGTACATGGCTATCTCTCGACATGATTGTTTATGCTTTACTTATCGATAATTGGTTAGAGGCTAAGTTCTGCTCAGGTGAAGTGTTACAACTCCGATCCTTGTTTGGTTTACGGGTTGTAACTTGGTTACCGGAATAGTCCTTTAGTTATCTTATCGTTTATCATCCTGTTTTATGTAACTCATGTCTTATGTTATTTTATGTATGACCTTATGTGCTAATATGCTGGTTTTAGTTCTTAAGTGAAGCCTCCTTGTGGCACTTGCTCTTTATGGGGTCTGACCCAGCTGGTTTTGTATGGCCAGATTTTGGAGTAGCACCCGAGGATCTTCCAGCCTTCTAGCCAGATGGTGACCACTAGGCGCAACCCTGGCAACGAGTGGGTTTTATTTTGCTCTCCTACTCCCTTGTTAAAATATTCTTTTGAGACGTTTAGCCGCCGAACAAGTGTTAGCTCGTTTGCAACTTTACTTACTGTCTGCCTACGGGCTGTAACATGATTGACAAATCCTAGGGTTGATCATGTATGACTTAAACTCTTGCTAGTCTTCGCATTTTGTATGACTAGCTTCATGATCATCTGAATATATAATGTATAGGACGCCTTACTTTGTATGTCTGATGATCTACCATCTTGTTATAATTACTTGCTTGCTTGAGATTGAGACACTAGGCTTGTTCTTGACCTTAAGAGACTAATGGCTTTTAGTAAACCCTCATGCATCTAGACAGCCGTGACCATATTACGGGGTGGGATTAACTTCAAAGTACGTAGCTGGCTGTGTCTGTCCCCCGCTCTCCAGTATTCTAGTTCTGGGGTGTGACATGGTTAAAGTGGTGGCCCATGTAGGTCTTGTAAATCAAGATGGGTGAGGGTTTCACTGAATAGATGTCTCAATCAGTACTCGCCCTTGATCTCTACTCGTGTCTCCTAATCTTCCTGAAATCTTGATCTGATCACATGTTTATATCATTGATCTATCATGGTCCTTCCTTATTGTTTCCTTTGTCGTTTCTTCAGCGGCATTGTTCCTGGTCCTACCGATCAGCAAGGCGAAGCACCTCCAGTGAACCAACAGCAATCGGGAGACCAGGTCCAGTACTCAGGAGTAGCCTCCAGAGTCATGCCTACTGGGGGTCAAGAGCCACCAGTTCAGCCAGTCCAGCCTACAGAGCCTGACAATGGAACCCTGGTGGGTCTCATTAGGGAATTGCTTGCATCTCAAGATCGTCGGGGCGATGCCCTGCACCAGGCAGTACAAGATGCCATGGGCCGTGTTGGTTATCAAGGGAACAGTGCGGCTAGCAGTTTCAAGTGCTTGAACCCTCCCTTCTTCGACGGTAGTGAGGACGCTATTACAGCTGATGCGTGGCTCCAGGACATCGAGATTATCTTAGATGCAGCCAAGACTCCAAAAGGAGAGCAGGTAGCTGTGGTGCGCCTGCAGTTGTTGGACCTAGCCCGCACCTGGTGGGCGATGATAGCAGTTGGGTTGGCAACGCCTGTTCCTTGGGCGGTATTCAGCGACAAGTTTTAGATTAAGTACTTCGATGTTGTAGCTCGGCACGACCTACAGACGAGGTTCACCAATCTCAGGCAGATGAGCAGGACGGTCGATGGATATATGGCCAAATTTTTGAGACTGAGTCGGTTTGCTCCCACCTTGGTGGCAACCGAGTTTGACCGAACGCAGCGGCTCCAGCAGGGACTCCACCTAGAGATCATTCTAGCAGTGGAGCAGTTTGAGCATCGGACTTTTGGTGCTGTTTTGCGAGTAGCGAAGAGGCATGAGTATACTTCGTAGAGGATAGTGGACAGAACGGGAGGACGGAAGCGGTCCCATGGTCAGATAACCCAGTCCTCATCCCCAGCCCCGGCAACTAGGGCCTTGACCATTGGAGCTCCGAGGAGGGCAGCATCAGTTATGTCGATTCAGCACTCGACTCCGACGTACCCTCAGCAGAAGCGGAGGCAGTCTTCCATAATGGGCTGCACTCATTATGGAAAGCCAGGGTATGTAGTGTCAGAATGCCACAGAGCACAAGGATTGTACTTGGCTTGTGGGGCATCGGATCACATGATAGGGTCCTGCCCACAAAGAGCCGGTTTATCCTCATCGGCCCAGACTAGTCCCTCGGTGAGGGGACTAGCACCAGTGCAGCAGCAGCAGTACCAGCCTCCGAGGCTATTGCCACCTCAGGCTCAAGCATTTCAGTAGCAGCGACCGCAGCAGTATGCCCAGGTCCAAGCTCAGGTTCATAACCGCCAGAGAGGTTTCCAGCAGAATGGACCAGCACCCAGAGGGCAAGGTCATATGATGGCTTTGACCGTAGAGGAGGAGTTGGCATCATGTGAGGTGGTGGCAGGTACCATTCTCGTCGACTTTTTTCTGCATCAGTATTATTTAATTCGGGTGCATCGTATTCATTTATGTCTGCATGATTCGTAACACGGATAGGACTGGAGCCCGAGTCATTATCAGTAAGGCTCAATATACTTACTGGTAACGGTCTTGTGGAAGTAGATAGAGTATTTTCCTCGTGTCGAATCGTAGTTAGCGGTAGAGAGTTTCCCGCTAGGTTGATAGAGTTTCTGATGGTCGATTATGATGTGGTCCTAGGGATGGATTGGTTGAGGGACCAGTATGCTAGAATAAATTACCATATCGGTAAGATTATTTTTAGTATTCCTGGTGAGCCAGAGTTTTTATTTTTTCGAGGCGGAGTAGAACCTTCTTTCCCAGCGTTGTGGATGGCAGTAGCAGCAACAGTTCAGTTTCCCAGAGTTGTAGAAGAGTTTCCTGACTAGGGCTGCAAATGAGTCAAGCCGTTTGCGAGCTGCTCGAAGCTCGGCTCGATAAAAGCTTGTTTGAGCTCGGTTCGTTTAGTAAACAAGCCGAGCTCAAGCTTCGTTTTTGAGCTCGTTTAATAAATAAGCCAAGCTCAAGCTTAGAAGTACTCGGCTCGTTCGAGATCGCAAACTGACTCGTTTATGAGCTTGCGAGTTGGCTCGTTTAGAAGCTCGTTTAGGAGCTTGTTTAGAAGCTCGTTTGTTTGTTGAATTCTAATTTTATGTATGTTTGTATAATGATATGGTTGTGTTCTTTATATATTTATATGTCCTTAATAATTGATATGAAAGAACTTTTTAAATTAAATTGTTAAATTACAGGTACTTGAATTCAAGCGTAACTAGGTTGAAATCGAGCTCATTAAGCTTGAAATAAAGGTGAACAAGCTTGAAATCAAGCTTAATGAGCTTGATATGAGCTTATCGAGCTTGTTTATCAAGCTTGAATCAAGCTTGCTTATCAAGCCAAGCTCGAGCTCAAACCAAGCCAAGCTCAAGCTTAATATAAACAAGCTCAAGCCAAGCTCAAGCTCTAAAATAAAAAATTTATCAAGCTTGAGCTCAAGCTCGAACTCGATTAATTCTAGTCAAGCCAAGCTCAAGCTTACAAAAGCTTGGCTCGTTTACAGCCCTATTCCTGACGTATTTTTCGAAGAACTTCCAGGCATGCCCCCAGAGAGAGAGAGAGATCGAGTTCACTATTGATTTGATTCTCGGATCAGCACCAGTGTCAGAGAGAGTCTATAGGATGGCGCCTTCAGAATTGGAGATCTTGTATAAGATGATTGAAGAACTTAGAACCAAGGGTTTCATTCGTGCTAACGGATTACCTTGGGAAGCTTCGATGCTTCTTGTAAAAAGAAGGATGGTACGTCAAGATTATGTGTTGATTATCGTACCTTAAACTCTGTAACAATCAAGAACAGATATCCTCTACCAATGATAGATGACTTATTTGATCAGCTCAAGGGAGCGGCTGTATTCTCGAAGATTGACTTACGGTCAGGGTACCATCAGATCAGATTCAGAGAGCAGGACATCCCGAAGACAGCATTCAGATCGAGGTATGGACATTGGGAGTTCCTAGTTATGCCATTTGGAGCGACCAATGCGCCAGCCGTATTCATGGACCTCATGAATCGTATCTTCATGCCCTATTTGGACAAGTTCATGATAGTGTTTATAGACGACATCTTAGTCTATAGCAAGAGTGAGGCAGAGCATGAGCAGCATCTCCGTGTGGTTCTTCAGATTCTCAGGGAGCACCAGTTGTACGCGAAGTTCAGTAAGTACGAGTTTTGGTTGGATCGTATCTCGTACTTGGGTCACATCATCACCAGAGGTGGAGTGAAAGTGGACCCCCAGAAGATAGTTGTCATAGAGGCATGGCCAGTACCTAGCACTGTCGCGGAAGTTTGGAGTTTTCTTGGATTGGCTGGTTATTACCGACGGTTTGTGTCAGACTTTGCTCGAATTTCAGCGCCATTGATGCAGTTGACCCGCAAGGATGTACAGTTTGCTTGGACAGTAGAGTGTCAGAGTTCATTCGAGAAGTTGAAGCAGAGATTGATGACGGCCCCCATTCTCACTCTTTCCGATGGGACTGGAGAATTTTCAGTGTATTGTGATGCTTCAGGCAGAGGATTGGAATGCGTATTGATGTAGCATGGTAAGGTAGTCGTTTATGCATCACGTAAGCTTCGTGACCATAAGAGGAATTATCCTACCCATAACTTGGAGTTAGCAGCAGTAGTTTTTACATTGAAGCTTTAGAGGCATTATTTATATGGAGATCGGGTAGAGATTTTCACCGACCACAAGAGTCTTAAGTATGTGTTTACCCAGAAGGACCTCAATATGCGTCAAAGAAGATGGCTAGAGCTACTTGTGGATTATGACATCAACTTGCAGTATTATTCTGGAAAGGCCAACGTAGTAACAGATACATTGAGTAAGAGAGTCGGAGTTTATTTTTTAACAGCACAGTCAGAGTTGTTAGCAGATCTTCAGAAGATGGGTATTGAAGTTGTTCTTCCTTCCAGTGTGGCATTGATGGCTGGTATGCAAGTTCAGTCCATTATAGTTGAGAGGATCAAGTTAGCTCAGTCCACGGATTCTAAGCTTCAGCGGCTTAGGACAGAATGTGTAGCAGGGAGAAGACCATAGTTATGTATTTATGAAGATGGTACACTCCGACATGAGAGGTGTCTTTGTGTACCCAGTGGAGATATCAGACAGGAGATTATGGCAGAAGCTCACAGTTCTCAGTATTCGATTCACCTGGGTGGTACAGAGATGTATCGTGATATTTGACAATATTTTTGGTAGAATGGCATGAAGAGGGAGATAGCCCGATTTATCTCTCGTTGTTTGGTTTGTCAGCAAGTTAAAGCCGAACATCAGAGACCGGCTGGACTTCTTCAACCTTTACCGATCCCAGAATGGAAATGGGAGCACATTACCATAGATTTTTGTGACTGGATTACCTAGATCCCCTGCTGGAAGAGATGATATCTGGATTATAGTCGACAGACTCACGAAGGTAGCTCATTTTATTTCCTTTAAAATCGGTCAGTCGATGGATCAGCTTGCAGAGATATACCTCAGACAGATAGTCAGATTGCATGGAGTACCACTCAGTATTGTGTCCAACAGAGATTCGAGATTTACCTCGCCCTTTTGGCGGAGTCTTCAAGAGAGTTTGGGGACTCGTCTCAAGTTCAGTTCAGCCTACCATTCACAGACAGATGGCCAGTCAGAACACACGATCCAGACTCTTGAAGACATGCTGCAGTCATGTACACTCGACTTCGGTGGTTCGTAGGAAGATCACCTGCATCTCGTGGAGTTCTCCTACAATAACAGTTTTCAGGCCAGTATCTAGATGGCACCCTTTGAAGCCTTGTACGGCAGGAAGTACAGATCTCCTTTAGCTTGGGATAATATCGGTGAAAGGCAAATGCTTGGACCAGAGATGGTGACGCAGACTGTTGAGGTGGTCAGACAAGTCAGGGATCGTCTTCGAGTTGCACAAGATCGCCAGCGTCATTGAGCCGATTCCCATCGGCGTCCCCTTGAATTCTCTGTTGGCGACCATGTATTTCTTAGGATCTCGTCTACCCGTGACATCATTCGGTTCGGCATACGGAGAAAGCTTAGTCCTAGGTATATAGGGCCGTTCGATATTATAGAGCGAGTAGGTTATGTGTCTTATCGTCTCGCTCTTCCGCCGTCGTTACGTGAGGTACATGATATCTTCCATGTATCCCAATTACGATGGTATGTCCCAAATCCGAGTCATGTCCTTGATCATTCAGAATTGGTTGTTGGTACCAACCTTTCGTATGAGGAGAGACCTGTATCTATATTGGACCGAAGAGAGAAGATACTCAAGAGCAAGACTATCAAGTTAGTCTGTGTTGCTTGGGGTCATCACTCTTTGAGTGAGTCAACGTGGGAGCGTAAGGATGATATCCGATCGCGATATCCCGACCTGTTTGACTCGTAAGGTATAATGTCTTTTTTATGCCTTATGCCTTCAACTTCATTGCTTGCATGAATGATTGCTTGATTTATTGCTTAGTTATAACTTGCCTGTGATTAGAGTAGCTTGCTCGACATCTCTAGCCCCTTGATTAAATTTTAAAGATAGAATTCTTTTAAGGTGGGTAGAGTTGTCACCTCCGTTTTCCGTTATACGCATTTCCAGTATACGTGTACGGGATCCTGTCCAGTATTTTTACTTGTCGTATCTTGCTAGCTGATTTTGGTTTAATCTTGTTTAGATCCAACATGGCATGTCATAGTTTGACTTGGTTCATTATTTGGTTTGAGTTGGTTCAATCCAATGGTTCTTTATGTAAACCCCTACCTACCACCATCCCCTTTATAAACCCACCTACTTTTTTCTCTCCTCATTAATCCTCATAACTTCTTCTTCTTCTTCTTTTCCATTAAAGACCTCTCCCTCTCCATAGGCAAGTGCACCTTGATCTCACTCAAGAACCCATTTTGATGGTTCCAAGTACTTCTTTGCATGATTCTCTACCACTTTAGAACTTGGAGATTTTCATTTTGGAGCATGGGTTTTTGTAGATCTAGGAAATTGCCTTTTCGGAAATTTGGAGTTTTGATCTATTTAACTTCTTCATTTGCATGTTTTGATGGTTCCATGTCGTAGAGAATTTCGTTCTACCCCATTTTGACCTAAGGAAGTTCGAATTTGGACTCCGGACGGAGATTTGGCAGAGTTTCGAAGTTTTCGGCCATGGTTCGTTCTTCCCGGATTCGTCGGGAAGACGAACAGTGCACTGCTTGGGTGCATGGACTTGTCATGTGCCCAAAGCAGACTTTCCTCCCCTTTGGGCGCATATATATGTCCCCTTTGGGCGCATAGGTGCATCCCCATGTGTGCGCATAGCCTTGTATTGGCGCATGAACTTCCTAGTCAAGTCGCAGCACCTTCCCTTTTCCTTGGCACTTGGCCAAGGGTCTTGCTACCCTCATATGGGCGCATAGAGGGCTACCATGTAGGCGCATAGAGGGCTTCCATGTGGGCACATAGGGGGCTCCATGTGGGCGCATACATCCTCCCCCTTTGGGCGCATAGTGGTCAGGCAACACTCATTTGGGCTTTTTGTGATCTTTCGAGTTTTGCATCCTTTTGGCCAAGTTGTTTCATGACTTTCCATGAGTTGCTCACACGATCACGACACAACCCATGTATTCCCTAGCTTGGCATGACATGACATGACACGACACGGCACGTGTGTGCCACCGCTAAGCGTGGCACGACTCGTGCAAACCGCGGCACGACTTAGCACGATTTGCTTAGTCGCGACACAGTTTTCCATGAACATCTATTATAAGAACGTGACACGACTTGTGCAAGCCGCAATACGACTTGGCACGATTAGCACGATTTTGTTTGATCATGGCCCGGCTTTCTATGTTTTGCTAATATAGAGACACGATACGACTTGTGCAAGCCGTGGCACAGCTTAGCACGAGTTGGCTTATATGTGGCCTTCATGTAGGCGCATATAATCTCGAGGGCGCATAGCCTTGGGACACACAATGATTTAACATTTTTCCCTTTTGCCATAATATGTACTTTCCTCTATATGCCGCTATGTCCTTTGGCCTTATTATATTTCATGCTCTAAGCTATGTTGTCTTCCTTACATTAGTGACCCGTTCGGGTGCACTCAGGATATGTCTCCTCTGCTTACATGATGATATGCTATATGATCATAACCATGATATGTGAACACGAAATGATGAATGGCATGTAATGAACCATGATGGCAGCCCGTCGTGGCACGCTCCTAGCAAGTAACAAGTACAAGTAATATGACATGATGGTGAGCCGTTGTGGTGTACCCCTGACAAGCAATCTTGACATGTAACTCATGAACGCTGTTGTGACAACTAACTGGACATGCTAGTAAACTCTCATGACACCGTGGGTGATTGTATTGAATGTGCTTATATAAGCTACCAGTCTTGTTTTGCATCATGTCTAGGACTTATATCCCTGGTTACCACGGTCAGGGATACATACTGAACCTGACTAGGTTAATGACTAGATTGATCAAGTAGTTTATATAGAGAGGTATTTCGGCTACAAGCAATCCCGTTATCTGGGCGCTTTCTCTGATGGACTTGTAGCCTACCGACGAGTAGGGCACATTTTCACATTACTATGCACACTGTCATGTGTTGCACTCAAGTCACATAACAAGACATGATAACTCTCAGCTTGAACCTTGCGTCTGGATAACCTGGATGGTCTGCAGGGCTTGTGGCCGTAGGTATACCTCACTGCATCTTGCTAGTAACTAGGCTTGTGATAACCCTAGTTAGTTAACTATCAAGCCGTATTCTTGCTTGGCTGTGAATGTTGGATGAAGTCCCATTTGTCTAGTCTTGTCTAGACCCAGTACATGGCTATTTCTGGACATGATTGTTTATGCTTTACTTATCGATAATTAGTTAGAGGCTAAGTTCTGTTTAGGTGAAGGGTTACAACCCCGGTCCTTGTTTGGTTTACGGGTTTGTAACTTGGTTACCGGAATAGTCCTTTAGTTATCTTATCGTTTATCATCTTGTTTTATGTAACTTATGTCTTATGTTATTTCATGTATGACCTTATGTGCTAATATGCTGATTTTAGTTCTTAAGTGAAGCCTCCTTGTGGCACTTGCTCTTTCTGGGGTCTGACCCAGCTGGTTTTGTATAGCCAGATTTTGGAGTAGCACCCGAGGATCTTCCAGCCAGATGGTGACCACTAGGCGCAACCCTGGCAACGAGTGGGTTTTATTTTGCTCTCCCACTTCCTTGTTAAAATATTTTTTTGAGGCGTTTAGCCGCCGAGCAAGTGTTAGCTCTTTTGCAACTTTACTTACTGTCTGCCTACGGGCTGTAACATGATTGACAAATCCTAGGGTTGATCATGTATGACTTAAACTCTTGCTAGTCTTCGCCTTTTGTATGACTAGCTTCATGATCATTTGAATATGTAATGTATGGGACGCCTTACTTTGTATGTCTGATGATCTACCATCTTGTTATAATTACTTGCTTGCTTGAGATTGAGACACTAGGCTTGTTCTTGACCTTAAGAGACTAATGGCTTGTAGTAAACCCTCATGCATCTAGACAGCCGTGACCGTATTGCGGGGTGGGATTCACTTCAAAGTACGTAGCTGGCTGTGTCTGTCCCCCGCTCTCAAGTATTCTGGTTCTGGGGCGTGACATGTATAGTCAAGTGTCACACTCACACTCCTTATGTTAGAGAATACCCACACTCACATGTTCTTTATGCAACCCCCACACACACATTGCATATACAAGGTACACACACCCTCACTAATGTGTCCATAGGACCCACACACATATACATATACAACTATATGCAAAATATACACACATGTTCATATGTGAACACATTCACACATGTACACATGCAAATATACAAATACTTGGTGTGCACCACCCTCGTATCGCACTAGTCTACGATACGCTTGTGATATGCCCAGATATCTATACCAATCTTGTCTGAATACTACCAAAACACATGAGCATGCCTAAAATAACAATTAGAATCTAACTTGAGTGATGTCTAGCTAGTGCAATGTGTCATGTGAAATGTGACATGTACGTGACAAGTACAGGAGGAGAAATCTCCCAAATTGACTCTGTGTCCTATAGTATCATGACACAACCTACTCGTATCCATTTGTGAACACATATCTAGCTACACACAACATTCACATGCCTATTCAGCCTATCAAACCAAATGACAAACACTTGATGCACCATTCTTAGATTTTTCCAAAAATGACATAAAAACTCTATGTAACTTCTACCAAAATGGTTATTAGAGCATAGTCCTTCCTCCTATAGGTACCCCTAGTCCATGGGTGTGTTTCCTAATGATCCAATGCATGTATTAGAGTCTACACATAGAGAAAAGTTAGCTGTATGCATATTGGAAGATGTATTCATAATATAGCACCACCAATGGACACAAAAGAGATGTTGGACACAACCCTCAAGCCAAGTAGCCTCCTCTTTACTCCTTCGCTCCCATGCTTCTAGGCTTATTGGATGAAGAGTAAGAAGATTGAGGATGATTGGGAATGATTTTGATGGAGGAATGAGAAGGGTTTTTGGGAAGAACACCAAACTAGGTTTTTGTGCTCCAAATGGAGAAGTGTATTGAATGAGCCTATCCTCCCTTATGGCCGGCCACTATAAGCCCTAGTCATGTCAATGTAAGATGTCCACAACGCCCTTTTTAAGTTGTCATGAAGGTTTGGCTAATGAATGGAAGCTTCTAGTCTAAGTTGGTAATTAAATCTAATCCTTATTCATGACTAGTTATGACTTAGTTGAGTCTCAATATGACTAACTTAGAATGTTGGTCCAAGTGTCATGACAAGTCTAATCGGGTTCACTAACCAAGAGTCCAATAAATAGGCTAGTCCAGTAATAAATGCAACAATCACTTATAATTAATTAAATAAATATACAAACTATATAAATAATATAAAATGACAAAAATAATCCCATCTGGGATTATGATAGTGACACTTTGAACACTACCATATCACTTTAACCAACTAGTAAAAAATCACAAACAAAAGTTAATTATTAAATCTATTCAATCATCAATCAAAAATGTTATATTTTTATATAAACTATATATTTTCAAAAATATTTATACATTCACCAAATATAAAAATAAAATATTTTAAAAATTTAGTGTCTAAAAATTATAGAATTTTTGAATATATACTTTAGTACCATAAGAGCATACATCGTTCTCGTTCGGAAAATATTTTCTCAAATATCATGGAGAGAGAGAGAGAGGAGAGAGAGAGAGAGAGAGAGAGAGAGAGAGAGAGAGAGAGAGAGAGATTCATGCATCGTACGTTCTCTAGCTGAAATGAAATTACTCAGTGTTCCGGGTTCATTGACGCTTGATCTGTACCTAATGATACAATGATACATGGTTTATGTTTTCTTTCTTTAATTTAGATTTCTATAAAATAGAAAAATATAGGTTGTATTATTATGTCATTAGGTACGGACTAAGGCTCATCATGAAGTGAATAATTTCTCATGGAAGTCGACCAGCTGATAATACATGCGAAGAGTAGTCTCATCTACATCTCTACTATTATAATGAGGATTGAAAACGACTCAATAGTGAGCCGCTCAAGCCGTATGTATATCACATACTAATTAATAATTTTTTTAAATTCATATAATTAAGTACCACCAATACATGCCTTTTGTATATCCTCACGTAAAAATAATCTGAAATCCATATGACTTATGTAAAATTAACTTAAAAACCTTACAATTATTTCAACATATATCCAAAATCCTATAACCAACACACACACATATATGGAAATGGTAATTGTGTCCAACGTCCCCACTTGGAATCGATCACCTGACCAATCGGGTCGCATGCCTCACCATTATCACTTAAATTCATCATCATCATCATCATCATATATATATATATATATATATATTTATTTATTTATGGAGCGTTCGGTTTATTCAGTTTGAACCGAACCGAATTAGTCAAACCGAAAAAACCAAAGTTTAAAAATTCAAAACCGAAACTGAACCAAATTAGCCAAAACCGAAACCGAATGGATTATTTATATTGTTTAATGGATCGGATCCAAACTTGAGATCGTGATTAAATTATATTAAAAATTATATTTTTTAGAAATATTTAGACTTTGGGTCTTGGATAAGTTAGGATATTTGTGTTTGAGTCTCCATAATGGATATAATTAGTGTTTGGGTCTTGAATAAGTTAGAATATTTGTGTTTGGATTTTCATAATATACGTAATTAGTGTTTGGATTTTGGACTAATGGTTGAATATTAAAATCCAACTAAAAAAATGAAAAAAAGAAGGAAAAAGAAAGAAAAATGAAACAATGAAAAAAAATGAGAAGACGAATAAAAATGAAAATAGAGTAGAAAATCGAAAAAAAACAAAATAAAAAAAAAGAAATAAAACGAGAAAAAAATGACGAAATAAAACGAAAAGAAGGATTAAAAAAACTAAAAAAGAAAAAAAAATTGAAAAAAATTTGAGCATAAAGTTGAACTAGTTGTTAAATTGTTGAATTTTAAAATTTGTTGAATTTCAAAATTGAGCATAAGTTAGACTAGTTGTTAAATTATCAAAGTTGAAATTCAAATACATACATATAATTGTTATTTTTAAAATGTACACAATTTTAATTACAAAATATGCAAAGAATTGAACGTATTTTTACATAATTGTATAATTCTTATTCGGTTTTCGGTTTTGGACGGAAATCGAAACCAAAACCGAAACTGAATAAGCAATTTTAGTGCTTTCACAACCGAAAATTTTTTGGAAATCGAACCGAATCTCGTAATCGGTTCGATTCGATTTTCAGTCTAAAATCAGATAATGCTCACCCCTCCAATATTTAAACTAACTACATAGTATTATCTAAACATATATACAAAATTCTACAAAAAAAAACAAATTATAATTATAATATATTTAATCTTTAAACTATATGTAAACTAACGATATTATCTAAACATATATTCAAAATTCTAGAAAAATAAATTTTGTTAAAATATATTTAATATCTAAATTATATTTAAGTTTAAATATATCCAAACTTCTAATTTATCTTTTTTACAATTTTTTTATTCACTACACGTGCACGTCACTGGTCTATGTAGAGGGGAGGATCCGGCTCTAGCTGGGCCTAGAATGGGCCTTCTTGTTGTTGGTTTCAGTCTGGACAATAAATAAACCCTTGTAACCCCTACCGGAACAGGATGGTAAGTGGGGGCAGCGCTATGAAGGTCGCTCTTATCACCCCCGCGAGCTCACCCGTCTCTTCTTTTTCTTTCCGGCACAAGGTAAAACATCCTCCTTATTTTTCTTCAATTTCATTTGCGCATCTTCTTTTTTTCTTTTTTCAAACTCAATCTTGGCCTAAAAATTAATACTACTATTGGAGTTTGTGAGAAAACTATAAACCCTAGACTGACCACCAAATTGCTATGGTTTGTTTACTCATGTATAACTGGCTCCAAATTGGAATAATTACAGCTGGTTAACATTTTCCTGAACCAAATTTAAGCTTCGGTCGGCATCGACTTACATCTATCTTAAGAAGGAGCATACCTACATCGAAATTGTACTTGGTGGTGGTTGAAATTGATGAGATCCTGTAGTGATATGAGTTGACACTCCAGGTCTAGAACTTGGAATTGTGACTATGTCGAATATAGCTTCAAGTCAAACAATACATGACTAAAAATGTTCATATGGGAAGATAAAGAGATCAATTGTTGGTAGATCAAAGTTATGTTACATGGTCAAACTATCGTGTTAATAAACTATTATTTGGTCAAATAAGAGAATAAATGCTTTTAAAACGGAATGGCTCTAGTTTGGAGCTAGACTTTTATTCCATTGAGGACTAGTTATGGAATAGAATGCAATCGTTATGATTAGAAGATAATGATCCAGGAGAGAAATATGTGTTTGGCAAGAATATCCAACTCCATCTGTGCTGTGCTTAATGTTTTATACTTTTACTGTTAGTACCAAGTCCGGGAGTGCTGCGTAGGGTAGCCGACATCCATCATAAAGCATTGTCGGATCTCCATGAAAGTTCATGTATACGTTTGTGTGGGGCTTACTATACACTTTGGCTTTTAGAACCATGCAAGTTCGCAAAATCTAGATTCTTGTTCTTATAATTGTTGTTGTTCTTGTTATTTCTTGTTCAAATACTAATTATGATTATTTTGTTTGTTCTTCAGTAATATAAATGTGAATTTGAAGTTTCCCAAAAATATTTATTTTCCCTAATGTAATCTGCTTGTATTTCATGTATGATCTGTGTGCACCCACTTGCACATGAAGGGTATATCAAATTGGTTTTTTATAATGTGAGCTCGAACTGTAACAGCTTCACCTTAAGGGTAAAGTGATGGTGGCAAGGTACATACTCTTAAATTTAGTTTTCCAAGTTTAAGAGACAAGAAAACTTCATCCCTAATTTTGGGGGTCGGCTTCATGATATCTTTGGTCCTTTGTTAAGGGTCATTCCTTTATCCTTCTGTGTAAAGCGTCATTTCCTCTCTAACATTTGCAACAACCATGTTGACACAGCAACGAAATGCTATGAATGAGAGCCGATGACAAACGATAACGAAGACTTGTACCTAAATTCTTGAGAACCATAATCATACTAGATAAACTCCCATGGAGCAATAAAAACTCAAATTTTATTAATAAAAACAAAGCTCCTCTACTCCTTAAATCTTATTTATAATAAAACCTTACTTAGACCCTAAGAAATAAATCTAAACATGCTAGGAAAGTTAGTGAAAAAGATATAAAGAAATCCTAATAAAAAAATTTTTGAAAAATCTTCCAAACCAGCCCTAAAATGTCCTAAAGTAGGACCAATCAACCTGGACCCGGAATTTTGCCGAAACTTTGGGTTTTCTTCAGCCTGGATATGTAGGAACCTGGAATATTCAGGACCGCAGAAGTGTGGTTTGCCATGTTTTGGGCTTTATTCAGCTGACTTGTTTGGCTTGGGCAGCTGCTCATGCTCACATGCTTCTGCGTCAGACCCCTTCTCTTGTAGAGAACTCAACCCGAGTTCTTGTGTTGTCCGCATCATGTGCCCAATCGACATCATCTCCTTCCACAAGCACACCATGACGTGACAACTACATTGGAAACCTTGCGCTTGCGATGTTGTCTGGAGAGTTTTTTTAGCAACTTATTATATCTCGCACTAGCCCTTCTGCAGTTGTTCATGAACCTCCTTGTGAACTCTATGGACTTGATCTGATAAATTCCAAGGTTGTAAAAATCGCTAGTCGGTTTGCGGGGACTAGGGATTAATCAGATTAATTGGGGACTAGTCGGATTAGTTGGGGACTAGTCGGATTAGCCGGTTTAAATTTTTTTAATTATATATATATATATATATATATATATATATATATATATATATATATATACACACACACACACACACACACACTTAAGTATCCAAACTCTAAATATGCATAAGATGTACAAAATAAATATAATTTTTTTGGTTTAAAATATTCATAAAATGTACATAATGAATCTGCATGTGTACAGTGCACCGGTTGTTTGTTTTTGTGTTGTATGATGTACAGTGCACGGTACATGTGCGCTGTCATTTTTTTACTGTTTATTCTTTTGTTTTTTTATTTGCTATTTTGTATGCATTCTTTCTTATCCACAGAGTCCAATCCTAAAAGAAGACAAGAAGCAACAAAGTCAAAAAGTGCTTTAAAAAAACAAAAAGAGAAGAAAGAAAACCAAAGCCCAAAGAAGGATGAAGAACAAAAGAGAAGAACCACAACAACATAACGAAGAAGGAAGAAAACAAGGGAAAAAAATTACATGCGGCTCGTTGATGGAGGCCAGCAGCTCGACGGCAGTTGGCGGGGGCGGTGGTAATCTTCTTCTCCCTCTCTTCTTTCTCCTTCTCTTCTTTCTCCTTCTCTTCTTCTCAAATCTCCTCTCTATGGGAAAAGAGGATGTCTTGTCGACTGTAAGAATTCTTTTCTTTTTTGCATTGAATCTTCTTCTCGAATCCCTTTTTTTTTATGAAGCCTAGTCGGCCGGCTAGCCGTAAGCGTCTGTTTTCCTCCGCCTAGGTATTTTGCCAATTTTTTGCATCGACTAGGACAAAATCGAGTCGGCCGCCGACCACTACCGACTAGGCAGATTTTTGCAACACTGATAAATTCTTTGTTGTCGTGCTCTTCTTCAGTCCATCCATCTTTTTTCAAGTATCTTTTTTTTCATGTCCTCTACCTTCTCTGCAAGAAACTTGCCCTCCCATGGGATCATTCGGTAAGGTGGAAAGCTCGACAGATTTATTCCGAAAACAAGATCAATATAGTACTGGATGCTACACATAGGTAGTAGTTCTCCGGGGAGCTCCTTCGGAGAATGTTGCTAAGTCATCGAGGACCGGCTCTACCTTCACCAGAATTGCTCTACTCCATCAACTCTTCGGTCGCTATACTTCCTTTCACTAACACGTGCACGTCACGAGCCTTTTTGGCTTACGCCTCTCCTTCCTTCGCATAGACGTTTAAAGAAATGAACGCCTTCCCCTCCTTTTGTGAAGATTTGGTTCTAGTATTATTATTTCTTAATGGCGTATGCGTGTACCTCGTTCCATCCTTTACCAATCGATAAGTGTTGAGCCGATCGTCGTGCTTTGTGCCAACATCAAACTGCCATGGCTTCCCTAACAACATGTGACATATTTCGAGTCCGTCCATCACGTTGCAATAGACCTCGTCTCTGTATGCACCGATGGAGAAGCGAACATGATACCATTCTTTCACTCTAATGCTTGACATGTCCTGAACCAATCCGATGAAGTACGGCTCTGTGCTTCTCTAGTGTCAAAACCTGTGGCTTCAACCATGTCTGCTGATAAGGTTTTCCTGACTCCTGTTGTCAACCACTACATATCATTTACTGTTGACGGTACATTGGGTTTGGAAGAGCCTTTTCCATTACGAAGAATCGTTGGATCTTGGTGCTAACATGATCTTTCATACCATACCAAGAGCCACTTCTTCCTTCTCAAAATCGTCGAACTGCAGTTGATATTGCCATTGCCTGTTCATTCATCGAGCGCTTCTCAATCAGCATAAGCCACATGCTTTTTCCGTGGACAATCACTTGAGCAGACCTGACTGATTGCACTTGAAACACATGCAATTGACAAGTTTGGTATACGTCTTGTTGGATCGGGTGACCACGTCTTCTCTGCTGCTTTATCCTCTTTGGGTGCTTCCATTGACTCAGTACCGGGCCTACCGCTACCTATGATTGCCACCTTGACTTGTCGTTTGACACTAACATTTTTTGTAGTAGTCGCTTGGCTTGCAATGCTTGATTCTTGGCCTGCGTCAGATTAGGGATACACTGAGCGCTGATCCGATCTCGAATCGCCAATTTGAGCCCCTTCTATGAAATGAGATACATGCTGTCCCTTGGTCTTGTCGAAATGATTCCTCTCGACAAGAAGTAAAAACTTCGCACTATACTCGTTGGTGTTCCGTTGTCCATGTGCACACCTCTTGTAGTAGTAAAAAAGAAAGTGCTCATAGTTGTTGGGTAGGAGGCGTGCCTTCAGCTTCTTCTGCATCTTTCCCTACGAGGTGATGCATCTTTTTCCTTCCCTCTACACATTATGCTCCCGATTTTAATCAGCAGGCTACCAATTTTACCTTCTAATCTATCGAGATCTCCATGTAGTCAAAGATTCGGTTCACCTCCGACAACCAATCAATGAATTCCTCGATGCTGAGAGAGCTGTGGAAGATCGGGATATCGACTTTTAACTTATCTTCACACCCGTACGAACATTCTTCAGGACCGTCACATTGATAAGCGTAGCCGTTGTCAAACCGATTCATGCTGTCACAATCCCCCCTCCCCCGTATTTTCCATATTGACCATGTTTGCCGATGTACCGATTATCGGAATCTCGTCGGTCGGACATGTCACTACTGCGATTGTCATACGATCCTGCATAGTGAAATCATCGAACTTCTAGCTTAAACTAGACTAATCTAAACGAGCCCTCCGTGGACAATGTTCACGCGGCGGTTACTTGTTCATCTTCCGGGAGGTTGCGGGCATTGCTCACCCATAACGCCATCTTTGGATCACGAACCGTTTGTCCTAAGAGGCCCTTTTTACCTCCCGTTGGCTTGATTTACTGGACATTAAGAATTAGATCCCCTACAAAGACTTCTATGCGACATAATTTCGGAAAGAGGCCTATAACCCCTTGTTCTTCGTCAAATAGTTTTTGGTCACCATCTTCGTTGTGCTTTCCATCATGCCTTTCGACATGCCGAGGCTCTGATACATCATGGAAACGTCGATCACTAATGTTGATGCTTAAATATTGTAATCCCGCAGAACACAATAATTCTGCGGAACAGATGGTCCCTTGGAACATAAACAACAACCTCGTAGACTAGATCTGCAAATTAGACATGTTGAGCATTACCGTGGAACTGAGCACTCCCGCAGAATATTCACTTATATGGAACCGAGCATCCCGTGGAACGATAGCCTTGCCGAGTTGAGTATTTCTGCGACACTGACCCTTGCTGCTTCCACACTGCAGAACACCTAGCCTAGTTCCGCGCCACTAGTGCCAAACCGACTGAGCGGTTGATGAGGACATGTTCTTAGTAGGATGCCACGTGTAACACCCACAATCATCAATCATGGCTTGTCTTCCGTGAGAGGAGGAGAACATGCGTGTTATCCCTACGGGCTACGAATAACAATCAATTCGCTTGAGTCTCGCGGAACATGTGAAGAGTTCAGCGGAACCTGTGAAGTGTTCAACAACACTTACCTATAAATGCGTTCCCAATTTACTTATTGGATCCCATGTCCACTAATGAGAGGTCCTTGAGACAATTCCTTGGGTGGCAACATCAAGCACTGCAGCAAGAGACGGTCCACAGCATCTCCGATCTCTCTCACACAACGTGGCAATTTAATACTCGAGAGAGTACGTGGAGAGTAGAGCACAGATAGAGCCACTACATTCCATAGAGTTTCCTTCGCTTCGTCATCGACAACAAGGAGTTCAAAAGCATCTGAGAAGAATTCCATGCATGTCGAAAAAGCAACTTGGTTAGGATCGTCAATGGAGCATAGTAATCGCGTGCTGAGAAAGACTCTTAAGTCACACTTCCCCATATCTCTGTATTTGCTGTAGATAGCTATTTATAAGCTCTAGTGAAAGAGCTGTAATAACTCGTCTACACATCAATACAAATAAGTTTTCCTTCATTGCTTCTCATCGGAAAACAAATGACGACTCTGTTGGAAACGTCCTTCTCCACCGACGACGAGGTTGTGGCGCCGACGCCAAAGCTGTTGGGGCATAGTGCCGAAGTGTTGGTCATTGAGTCAACCAACAAGTGTTCGAGCAAACACTCTCATGTGGCCAAGTGACCCCAATTTCGTACTCTGCACAATACAGTCTTTTTCAAGACTGGCTATGCTTCGGCCTTAGTCACTTCCGTGATATTGCAAGCTTTATTAGAAACTATCAGCGCTGCCCACAGAATTTCTACTTCAAAAGCGTTTTGAGGTGCTGACTTAGTCACTTCTGTGATTTCCAGTGCCTTACGCGGTACTACTTCCGTAGTTGCCCTTTGCGACATCGTTGCTGCAAGTGTTCCCTGTGAACTGATGACTTTCACGGCACTGCTGCTGATGCTGCACTCTACGGCGCTGCATGTGTTCTTCACGGCACTGGAGTCCATCTCCCGCGGAATTGCTATACTTGTTCTTTGCGGAACTGTGGACTTTCTTTCCCGTGGAACTGCAAAGCATGGCTCCCATGGAATGGCTGCAGATATACCCCGTGGAAGTGCTGAGTACATCTCTTGCAGAACTGTTCAACCCCGAAAAGCTGCTATATATGTTTCCAGCGGAACTACTCAAGTTCGCGGAACCTTGAAACGAATTCAAGCCCGCATAACTATCTAAGTCCGTGGAATGGCAGAGCGGACCCAAGTCCGCAACATTGCCATACAGATTCAAGTCTACGGAACAGATGACCAATTCCGCGACACTGATCAAATCTGCAGCACTGATAAAGCAACATCGCTCACAACAAAGCTACTTCTAAGCTCACTAGCAGCATACTTCGTTGCTTCCGTAGAACTTGCTGCCTCCGCGGGACTTGCATGTCTAGTGATGGTGCGGAATGCATTTTGCATAACACTCAAATTTGTGCTTTCCCTGGCAGTGAAGCCAAGACAATCGTGTCACGAGTTAAAAGTCCAGTCCTTGAAAGAGGAGATCTTCTATTAACTTATGTCAATGTGACAAATTGGAGATTAAGTCCAAGAAGGGGGTAGCCAGTCACCCGCTCGCAGCAAATCAAAGCTTATCAAATCCGAACCTCAGCTCAGAATTACTGTATGATTCAACTCTCCCAGACGCCCTAACTAATATAATTATGTCGTCTTCCTCTGAGTTGTCGTCTATAGCCGAGGAACACACTTCACCGTTTTGGTTAGTTGCTGTCGGCAGGTAGAAGGGCTAGACTCATGCCAGAAATGGCAGAAATAAAATATACTATACATTAAGTCATTTTTGCAAACACCTTGTAGGCATTGGGAGTACATAGCTGATCCATTTGGAGGGAGATTCAGAGACGAACTAGATGGGTACTATAGTCTTCGATCAAGGAGGGAGTTGAAGGCCACAATGTGCCTTAGAGAGTAGATTTGGTTGGAGGATATAGTGCATGTACTCATTTTCTTGGCTCACAAAGGGGCTACTATTTAGACAATTTCGAACACTTTCTAATGCTCGATGAGCCAAAATGCGGCCAGGAGAGGAAGCTTGCGGATGAGCACATGATGGTGAGCCGGAGAATACAGCTGAAGCACGTAGGAAATGAGTCGGATCTGTTAGTCCCGGGGCGTAATTTTCGATGGAAAACTGAGAAAATGAAACGATTGTAAAAACAACGTTTCTAGCAACACTCCAAAGAAGGTGCTTGACAGAGATCCTTGGAGGATTCTGGATTGCGAAAATCTAAGAAGATTTCGTAACAGCAGCAAAGGATTATATCACTTCTAAAAAGAAAGTACAAATCGAGTTGCTAGCAGCAGCAGCGAAGTGAATGACAGGCGATAGATGGAAGAACAGCCTGCTGGCGTGAATTATCACCGTTGCTCAAAGCTTAAATCACCCTACACGAACAGCTTCCAGGAACCAGTAAGTTCGACGGAGAACTTTGGAACACTCCGCTCTTCTGACTTCTCGGAAGGCGCACGGATTCCTGCGCTAACTGGCGTTGGTGCTATTCTTCTCTTCTCTTCGTCACTATGTGGAATTGTGTTAAGAAACACTTGTCTATTCTGTGTGGAGAGAGAGAGAGAGTAGAGAAGCTTTTATAGTCCCGCTCTGTAACCGTCCAGTTAGCAACATGTTCGGGATGTGGGAAGAAACCGTCCCGAACATACTGTAACTGCTCAATCGTGCACAGACACGATCTGAGCTAAATGGCGCACAACGCGCGCAATCTGCGCCACCTGCGCCATTCGCGCACAGCGCAACCTGCGCGACCCGCGCAATATGCGCACCGCGCGCACCTGCACCACACGCGCATAGCCCAACTTGCGCCACCTGCGCACCGCGCGGATCCTGCACCAACCGCTACGCAAACTGCAGCGCCAACTGCTGCACCATATGGCTGCGCCAACTGGCGCGCAATCTAGCCGCACAAACGGGCAGTACGAACTGGCGCACGAACGGCTGTGCAAGAGGCTCGCGCAACGAGCGCAACTTAAGTGCACTATGCGCCGAGCGACGATGCTGTCGTGCTAAGTGCAAAGTGTGCCAACAAAATGCTATATTACGTCTCATGAGCCTATGAGTCCGAGCCCGAGTCCGAGTCCGAGTCCGAGTTCGAGTCCGAGTCCGAGTCGCTAAGCTCCTACGGGGCTTAGCTCCATTGGAAATTAATTCCCAAGAGCAAAAAGCATGAATGCTTCATTGTTGATTTGGCCTTTTTTTCCACTAGAAAAATGCCCCCACATGGCACACCCATGTGCACCTCCACACCACTTGTGCATCTCTAAACAAGCATAGCTTATATATAGAGATACATTTCTTTTGGCCTAGCCGATGTGGGACTAAAATTTCCGATGCAAAGCCCAAAATTCCAACAATCCCCTACATATCTCTATATATAGGTTTGAGTGTTCTCCAGAGTAACTGTCCATCATGCATTAGGAGAGATATCGCTGACGACTTGAATCTTCCCGCATGGGTCAAACAACAGAATATAATACAAGAATGGACTAAGCCTTAAATTCTGTACCATAGCTGAAGTTCTTCCTACTCACATAATGTAGTTACACGTGCTTCTGGCTGCACATTAAAGGTCCTGTGCCAGCCTGGTTTCAGTGTATAATTTTGGACGTCTACAAGTTTACCCTCAAGAGACGGCCTGCTATCTCTGTCCATACACTATAGGTGAGTTCTTTATTAAAGAGACATGGCATGAAGCGCTTTGCGCTTCCCTTGCGGTGCTACGCCGCTATGACATGGCCTAAAGCCGAGACAATATCCCTATCGGAAATCTCATCGTAGTGACATACTACTGTAGCATGAGGTCACCGCCTCTTTGTAGTGCTATACTACCCAGCATGAAACCTTAGGTTCCCCTGCGGTGTTACGCCGCAACGACATGGCTTGCAAGGCCTAGGCTTTACCCCTATTCGGGTACCTTATCGTGGTGTCGTGCCACTGTAACATGAGGAACACCTCCCCTTTGTAGTGCTGACTACCCCTCTTTAATTTATCATACAGCATTAGGCTACCTGCCTATTTGCGGTGCTACGCCGCTGTGACTTGACTCGCAAAGTCGAGACATTACCCCTTTCGAGAACCTCATGGTGGAGTCACCCCACTGTAGCATAGAGTTTTACTCCTTGTAGTGCTGCGCTACCGTGCTTCCTGTAAAGTACACCAGACATTTACTCTGCCTGAGAACTCATTAAGGCGTTTAAGCCAACCTTCCCACAGGAACTGTTTTTCGCAGAAAATAACAGTAGACAACAGTGGTTGTAGGTCCATAACCTCTCCATGCCCTATAGGACATGTACCCACCGTTCCTGATATTTTTTCGGTTAATGGTCCTCCCTTGAACCAAAAGCTAGATGCCTAGTCGATTTCTCTTTGAACTAATAGCATAAAACTTTATGGTAGGAATACAATAACACAATATCAGAATGCATTCAAGCCCATTTTACTTGCTGTGTCATCGACCAGCTAGCGTTTGAGGCCCTTGTTGAACGGATCCGTCAGGTTTTCCTGACTCCGAACATCAATCACTGCAATAATACCTCTCTTGATGAGATCGTGTACTGTCCTGTGCTTCAATCGCATAGTCCTCTTCTTCCCATTGAAGAGGTCATTTGATGCCACCGCCGCAGTCGCCTGGTTGTCGCAGTATTTCGGTATTGTCGGTATTTGTGCTCCAACCACTGGAAGATCATACATGAGCTTCCGAAGCCATTCTGCTTCCTCCGCTGCGGTGTCAAGTGTAAAGAACTAAGATTCCATGGATAACCGCGAGAGCATAGTCTGATTCTTCGACTTCCACGATATAGCAGCTCCATCCATTGTGAAAATGAATCCACCTGTGGACCTCTCGCTCTCTACCTCTGAGCACCAGCTGGCATCACTGAAGCCTTCCACTACCTGCGGATCTCTGCCATTGAATTAAAAAGCGCGCCTAGGCGCAGCGATGCGCAGTGACAGCGCCTAGGAACAAGCCAGGTGCACCACCTTAAAAAAGCGCTCGCCTAGTGTAGAAAGGCGCAAGCTCCAGGCGCTCAACAAGGCGTGCCTAGGCGTAAAGTTACTTATATATATATATATATATATATATATATATATATATATATATATATATATTCCAACCTTCTATATACATGTTATATAGTTTATGGGCTTTATTGGAAAGTATAGAAATTATTGTCATTAATATTATTGTGGGTTTTAGATTGTTTTCTAAATTAGAATGTACTTCTATATTTAAAGGCCTATATATATGGTTTGTATATTATATGTATATAGTTTGGGTTATTTATATCTAATGGGCTTTTAGATTGTTATATATATATATATATATATATATATATATATATATATATATATAAAGAATAATTTTGTGCCTATAATTAGTGATATTTTCAAGGAATTTGGACTTCTATGTAACTAAGTTTTTAAATATAGATATTTTTTACATATAGAGAAAAAAGTGCGTCTAGCTTTCAAAAGGCGCGCCTCGAACCTTGCGCTTAGCGCCTCAGGCTACAGGAACCTTTGCGCCTTGGTCCGTCTTTCGCCTTTTAAAACTATGATCTCCGCTGTAGTACAGTGCATATGTCTGAGTCTTCTTGAGATATCTCATAACCCGTTTTACAGCTTTCCAGTGTTCAATGCCTGGGTTGCTCGTGAAACAACTCAGCATTCCCACGACGAAAGGTATGTCAGGCCTTGTGGCAGTAGTAGCATACATCAAACTTCCGATAACGCTTGCGTACTCCAGCTGTCTGACGCTTTCCCCTGAATTCGGCTTCAGCTTCAGATCACACCTGTAAGGCGTATCGATCCCTGGAAGATCCTGATACCCGTAGCGTGTGATCATCTTCTCAATATAATGAGACTGTGACAGCGCTAGTCCAGTGTCTGTCCAGATGATCTTGATCCCTAAGATCACATCAACTTCCTCCAAGTCCTTCATACTGAACTTGCTCGAGATGAACTTCTTTGTCTTCGTGACACAGTCGTACCTAGGATTGGCATGTCGTCCACGTACAGACAAACTATCACACCTCTTCCATCAGCGAACTTTGTGTAAACACACTTGTCCGTCTCGCTGACCATGTAGCCATTTGACCTTATAACCTTGTCAAATTTCTCATGCCACATCTTGGGAGCCTGTTTAAGACCGTACAAGGATTTCACCTAAGACCGTACAAGGATTTCACCAGCTTGCAGACTTTGTCTTCAAGACCTTTGACGACAAATCCTTCTGGCTGTTGCATGTAAATCTCTTCCGTCAGCTCGCATTTAGGAAAGTCGTTTTCGCATCCATCTGATGTATCATCATCTTATGTATTGCTGCGAGAGCAATCAATACTCTGATGGTGGTCATCCGGGCTACTGGAGCATACGTGTCAAAGTAGTCGATCCCTTGCTTCTGAAAAAACCCCTTGGCTACCAGCCTAGCCTTGAACTTGTCTATAGTTCCGTCTGCTTTCATTTTCTTCTTGAAGATCCATTTGCATCCGATGGGTTTCGCTCCTTCAGGAAGATCAACCAACACCCAAGTGTTATTTGAGGTGATGGAATCAATTTCATTGTCAATCGCCTCCTTCCAGAAAATTGCGTCTTTGGTCTTCATCGCCTCATCATAGGTAACGTATCTCATGATAGGTGACAAAGTCATTTCCGAAGTCCTTCGGCCTCCTCATACGCTTAGCTGACGGCTCAGCAAGTTCTGGTTCAACCGTTGTTTCAACAACATCTTCTTGGACTACATTCTCATTGAAAACTTCAGATTCTTGCACACCCTCATTGTTCTTCGGAACATCCGCAAGAACAACATTTTTGTGCCTTGCAAATTTGTCTTCAAAATATTTTGCGTCGCGAGATTCAATGATATGATTTGACTCAATATCAAGAAATCTCCGAGCATCACTCTTCTCGGCATAACCCAAGAAGATTGTCTTTGTAGTCCTTGTCCCAAGCTTCTGAATCTTCACATCTGGAAGCATGACATATGCCAGACACCCCCACACTCGAATGACATTCAAGTTAGGTCTGACCTTGAACCAGAGTTCATGAGGAGTAACGTCTGAAGTTGCATGAGGCACTCTATTCAAAATAAAAGTGGCCGTCAATGCAGCTTCTTCCCAGTAGCACTTTGGAAGATCCGCAGTCAACAACATTGAGTTAATCATTTCTGTCAACGTTCTGTTATCCCTCTCTGCTACTCCGTTTGACTGAGGAGAGTACGGAGCCGTAGTCTCGTTGACAATTCCATGTTCTTTGCAGAACGATGCGAATTCATGAGACCTGTATTCTCCACCTCGATCACTTCTTATTCTCTTGAGTTATCCAGTCTACCGCTCAGCTTTGGCCCTGAACTCCTTGAACTTCTCGAATGCTTCGTCTTTAGCCTTCAACAAGTAGACGAACGCGTACTTTGAGAAGTCGTCGATGAAGGTTATGAAATACTTCATCCCGGCCTTTGTAGAGAACTGTTTGAAGTCACAGATATCGGAGTGTACCAACTCCAGAAGATCTGTACTTCGATTAACCCGAGGAAAGGGTTTTCTTGTGATCTTCGTTTGAGCATAAACTTCACATTTCTCTACCTTACCCCCACACTTGGAGATAAGTCCTAGACTAGACATTCTGTTTATTCGTTTACAATGATCTTGTCCTAGTCTATTATGCCACAACTCAAAAGTATAAGCAGAAGGAGTGATTGCATTAATTACATTGGACTGATTTACAAGCTAAATTTTGAACATTCCTTCGGTATAAAAAGCTTTTCCGAAATATGTTCCCTTAATAGACATCACCATCTGACCAACATTGATGTCCATCCTGAGGCCTGCGTTGTAGAGTAGGCCTCCCGAGATCAGGTTCTTTGCGATAGCTGGTACATGCTTCACACCTTGAAGCGTCAGAGACTTTTCCGAAGTCAGCTTCAAAACCACCGTCCCGATCCCGAGCACTTCAGCTTGTGCCTGGTTTGCCATCATAACCACTTCAGAAGTAGGTGTATAGGTGGTAAACCACTCCTTGCTGGAGCAGACATGGTAGGTGGCCCCAGTGTCTACCCACCTGTCAGAGTCAGCCCCCACCGCATCGACCTGCGCAATCATTGCAACAACGTCAGTGATCATAGAAACCTTGCTAGGCTTTTCTTGCTCTGATTGCTTGGTCTTTGCTTTGCATTCACTCTTGAAGTGGCCCTTCTTGCCACACTTGAAACAAGGCATCTGAGACTTTGCCTTCTTTTGCTTGAAAGAAGTTCCCTTCACGTTCAGATTGTTAGGATCCTTCTTCTTACTGTGGGAAGCTGCATGCTTTTTTCTTGGTTCCTTGGTATGAACCAAATTGGCGTTAGCCAATTGCTTGGACTGTGCGTCCACCTTCAGTTGAGCCCGCATCTGGTCCTCAACATAGACTTCCTGCAGGAGATCTTCCAGACTGACCTCCAACTTATTCTATGCATGTTTGCATAGAACTTGCTCCATCCAGCGGGGAGCTTAGAAACGATCCCTCCAACAACAAACTTGTCGGAGAGGGGCATCGTCTCGTTTTCCAACTTCTGTTGCAGCTTCAGGAACTCCTTTACCTGCGACAGCATTGGCTTCTCGTCTTCAAAGAACCACTTGTAATATTTTTCAACCAAAAATATCTTGCTACGGTTTTTATCATCCTCGTACAGTTTTTTCAGAGACTCCCAAATCTCTCTAGCAATGATCTTCTTTGAATATGATTATGCAAGGAAATCTTCCATAGCATTTAGGATCATAAGCTTACAAATGCTATTGTCCCTTCTCCACTTGGCCTGGTTCTTAGTAGCCGCAGAAATTGCGGCTACAGATCCAGTTTCTGGAATAGTAGGTTCCTCCTCAAACAGCACGTGATCAACATCAGAGAACTGAATATTGAGGAAAACCTTTCTTTTCCAGATTTGAAAATGCTCACCATCAAATTGCTCTAACTTTGAAAAGTTAGGATTAACTAGCGAAGCACGAAAGTTTTCCATCGTTGCAATTAAGCTTTGAGATTGTTAGTCTCGAGACGTAATTTTCGATGGAAAACTAAGAAAATGAAACGATTGTAAAAACAATGTTTCTAGCAACACTCCAAAGAAGGTGCTTGACAGAGATCCTTGGAGGATTCTGGATTACAAAAATCTAGTAACAGCAGCAAAGGATTATAGTACTTCTAAAAAGAAAGTACAAATCGAGTTGCTAGCAGCAGCAGCGAAGTGGATGACAGGCGATAGATGGAAGAACAGCCTGCTGGGGTGAATTATCACCGTTGCTCAAAGCTAAATTCTCCACACACGAACAGCTTTTAGGAACCAGCAAGTTCGACGGAGAACTTTGGAACACTCCGCTCTTCTGACTCCTCGGAAGACGCACAGACTCCTGCGCTAAGTGGCGTTGGTGCTATTCTTCTCTTCTCTCTGTCACTCTGTGGAATTGTGTTAAGAAACACTTGTCTATTCTGTGTGTTGAGAGAGAGAGAGAGAGAGTAGAGAAGCTTTTATAGTCCCGCTTTGTAACTGCCTAGTTAGCAACATGTTCGGGATGTGGGAAGAAACCGTCCCGAACATGCTGTAACTGCTCAATCGTGCACAGATACGATCTGAGCTGAATGGTGCACAACGTGCGCAATCTGCGCCACCAGCGCCATTCGCGCACAGAGCCACCAGCGCAACCTGCACAATGCGCGCACAGCGCGACCAGCGCAACGTGCGCACCGCGCGCACCTGCGCCACACGCGCACAACGCCACTAGCGCAACTTGCGCCACCTGCGCACCGCGCGCACCCTACGCCAACCGCTGCGCAAACTGCAGTGTCAATTGCTGCACCATCTGGCTGCGCCAACTGGCGCGCCATCTGGCCGCGCAAACGGACAGCACGAACTGGCGCGCAAACGGCTGCGCAAGAGGCTCGCGCAACGAGCGCAACTTAAGCGCACTATGTGCCTAGCGACGATGCTGTCGTGCTAATGCAAAGTGCGCCAACAAAACGCCACATTACGCCTCATGAGCCCGAGTCCGAGTCCGAGTCGCGGGGCTTAGCTCCATTGGATATTAATTCCCAAGGGTAAAAAGCATGAATGCTTCATTGTTGATTTGACCTTTTTTTCCACTAGAAAAATACCCCCACATGGCACACCCATGTGCACCTCCACACCACTTGTGCATCTCTAAACAAGAATAGCTTATATATAGAGATACATTTCTTTTGGCCTAGCCGATGTGGGACTAAAATTTCAAATGCAAAGGCCAAAATTCCAACAGGATCATCCTCATAATTGATCTAGACGAGAAGGAGATGTCCTTGTGGTGGTGGTGGGTTGTTCTTCCATAGACGGCGCCGCCGCCAAACTGATGCTACTAGCACTAGCCGAACATTGCGGATGAAGACGGTTTGCACGAAGGCAGTCAACCTCGGAAGAGCCGACCGAACGCTATGAGGGAGCCCGCAGAACTGTCTAAATCCGTGGAATTGCAGAGCGGACCCAAGTCCGCGACATTGTCATGCATATTCTAGTGTACGAAACAGATGACCAATTCCGTGCACTGATCAAATCTGCAGCACTGATCGAAGCAACGTTGCTCACAACAAAGCTACTTATGAGCTAACTAGCAGCAGAATTCGTTGCTTCCGTAGAACTTGCTGCTTCCGTGGGATTGCATGTCTAGTGATGGTGCGGATTGCCTTTTTTTATAACACTCAAAATTTGTGGTTTCCCTGACAGTGAAGCCAAGACAATCGTGTCACTAGTTAAAATTCCTGTCCTCGAGATTTGTTTTAGAGACGAGATCTTCTATTAGCTTATGTCAATGACGCAAATTGGAGATCAAGTCCAAGAAGGGGGTAGCCAATCACCTGCTTGCCGCAAATCAAAGCTTCTCGAATCATAACCTCAGCTCATCATTTACTGTATGATTTAACTCTCTTAGATGCCAAAGCTAATATAATTATGTCGTCTTCCTCTGAGTTGCCGTCTATATCCGAGGAACACTCTTCTCCGTTTTGGTTAGTCACTGTCGGCAAGTAGAAGGGCTCGACTCACGCCAGTAATAGCAGAAATAAAGATATATTATCCGTTAAGTCATTTTTGCAAACACCTTGTAAGCATTGGGATTTGGGAGTACATAGCTGATCCATTTGAAGGAAGATTCAGAGATGAACTAGATGGGTACTATAATCTCTGAGCAAAAGGGAGTTGAAGGTCACAATGTGCCCCAGAGAGTAGATCTGATCGGAGAATATAGCGCATGTACTCATTTTCACGGCTCACAAAGGGGCTCTACTATTAAGGCAATTTCTGTTATTCTCGAAACAGATCTAGATAAAAGAACAGTCAAAGACAGAGACTTCAATGTGCAAATCAATTTGCTCTCTGTTCTGAATCGAACGATCAGAGACAGAGACTTCAAGTGCAAATCAATTTGCTCTTTGTTCTGAATAGAACGATCAGAGACAGAGACTTCAATGTGCAAATAAATTTGCTCTCTGTTATGAATAGAACAATCAGAGACGACGACTTCAATGTGCAAATAAATTTGCTCTCTGTTCCGATTTTATAGGATTTCAGAGACTTCCTGTAAATAAGTTTGCTCTCCTAATTTTCTTAAGTTGGGACTTCGAAGATTACTGCAAACGAGTTTGCTCTCCAGAAGTACCTGAACTGAGTTTCAGCACTTTGGATATTCCTACGAACGAGTTCACTCTCCAAAAGTACCTGAACTGAGTTTTAGTACTTTGGAGATTCCTGCGAACGAGTTTGCTCTCTAGAAGTACCTAAATTGAGTTTCGGCACTTTGGAGATTCCTGCGAACGAGTTCGCTCTCCAGAAAGTGCCTGAACTGAATCTTATAATTTTGGAGATTCCGACAAACAAGTTTTCTCTCCAAAATATCGTGCAGCCCACCAAGAAGAAGAAAAAGAAGATGAAGAAGAAAGAGGAGATTTCAACAGCCCTACTGGGATGATAAAAATCACCGTTGCTCAAAGCAAGATTCGCCTTTATACGATACGCTCCAAGGATCCAACAAGTTCACAAAAAACTTCTGGAACGCTCGTCAGTCAATTTTTTGTGACTCGAACGGGCTCCCTGGACTCAACGAGCTCCATTTGCTTTCTTCTTTGGTGCATCTTACAAAGGAGGCCATGGGGCTCTATTTATAGAGTGGATTGAGACTTCATTTTTTTCTCCTATCCGATGTGTGACTAAAATACCAATACTCAGAAAATAGAGTTTGATATTTTAAATCATCCCGTAATCAACATAGTTGTTGCAAGTCCACGCCTACCCCCCGAATGTGCCTGTGCATGTCGAGACATCCTGGAGCCCGTGTCCGAGTCCGAACGACAAAAAGCAACTTGCTTCCTTGTTGAAGTTAATTCTTTTTTCTTCTAGGTAAACACCCCCACATGGCACCACATGTGCTCCACCATACCCCATGTGCACACCTCAACACATGCAAAACAATATATTGAGATACCTACTTGGTGGTGTAGCCGATGTGGGACTATTCTACACTAGTTCAAAGGCAAAAACACCAACAATCCCCCACAATATATTTGGGTTGAGTGTTCCCCATAGTAAGTGTCCATTATTCATTAGGATAGATATCGCTACGACTTGAAGCTTCCCGTATGGGTTAAATAACAGCATGATACAAGAATAGACTAAGTCTTAAATTCTGCACCATATCTGTAGTTTTTTTCACTCACATAATGACATCAAATGTGCTTTTGGCTACACATTAAAGGTCCTGTGCCAGCCTAGTTTCGATGTATGTATTTGGATGTCTACAAGATTTTCTTCAAGAGACGGCCTATATCTCTATCCATACACTCTAGGTGAGTTTTTTTAAAGAGTCTTGGCATGAAGTCTTTCGCTTCCTTGCGGTGCTACGCCGCTATGACATGGCCAAAGTCGAGGCAATACCTCATGTGGTGTCATACCACTGTAGCATGAGGTCCAGCCTCTTTATAGTACCAAACTATCCAGCATGAAGCCCTTCGCTTCCTTGCGGTGTTATTCCGTCGTGACATGGCTCGCGAAGCCGAGGCTTTACCTTTTCTAGGTACCTCATGTGGTGTCATACCACTGTAACATGAGGCCCAGTCTCTTTGTAGTGCTGCCTACCACTCTTCATTCTACAACATTAGGCCTACTTGCCTATATGCGGTGCTACGCCGCTGACTTGGTCCGAAGTCGATGCTTTACTCTCACTAGGTACCTCATGTGGAGTCACCCCACTGTAGCATAGAGTACTACGCTTTTTTTTTGTGCTGTGCTACTCGTGCTTCTTGTAAAGTACGCCGGACATCCCAAATGTCCGAGAACTCATTAAGGCTTCCAAGCCATCATCTCACAAGACTTTGTTCTATACAAAGAACAAATAGTAGACAACAGTGGTTCTGGGTCTGTAACCCCGTATTTTCCAAAGGATTACCTCTACCAATAGTAGTTCTGGGTCCGAAACCCTTTAGCTCCCAAAGGATTACCCATTGTTCCTGATATTCTTCAGTCAATGATCTTTCTTTGAACTAAAAGCTAGATGCCTAGTAGATTTCTCTTTGCACTAATAGCATAAAATTTTATAGTAGAATTACAAAGACACAATATCAGAGTGTCTTTAAGCCCATTTTACATGCTGTCTTCGACCAGCTGGCGCTTGAGACCTTTGGTGAACTGATCTGCCAGATTTTTCTGGCTCCGAACGTCAACAATAGCAATGACTCCTCTTTTGATAAGGTCATTTACCGTCCTGTGCCTTAGACGCACAGTCATCTTCTTGTCATTGAAGAGGTCATTCGATATCACTGCTACAGTCGCCTGGTTGTCGCAGTATATCGGTACCGTCGGTATTTGCGCACCAACCATTAGAAGAGCATACATGAGCTCTCAAAACCATTATGCTTCATCTGCTGTAGTCGCAGTACATAGAACCCAGATTCCATAGAAGAGTGAGAGCATAGTCTGCTACTTCGACTTCCATGATATAGCAGCTCCATCCATGGAGAAATATTCTCATGTGGACCTTTCACTCTACTTCTGAGCACCAGCTTGCATCACTGAAGCCTTTAACTACTTTTGGATCTTCGCAGTAGTACAGTGCATACTTCTGAGTCCTCTTGATGTATCTCATTACTCTCTTCACAGCTTTCCAGTGCTCTACACCTGGATTGCTTATGAATCGACTCAGCATCCCTACGGCAAAAGCTAAGTCGGGCCTTCTGGCAGTAGTTACATTAAACTCCCGATGACGCTTGAATGCTCCAGCTGTCTAACGCTTTCCCTTGGATTAAGCTTCAGTTTCTTGTCACACCTATATGGCGTATCTATCCCTGGAAGATCCTGATACTCATAGCGTGTGAGCATCTTCTCAATGTAATGAGACTGTAACAATGTCACTTCAGTTTCTGTCCGGATGATTTTTATCCCTAGGGTAACATCAGCTTTCCCTAAGTCTTTCATACTGAACTTAGACGAGAGGAACTTCTTTGTCTTAGTGACACTTGGTAGATCTGTACCTAAGATCAGCATGTCGTCCACGTACAAACAAACGACAACTCCTCTCCCGTCAACGAACTTTGTGTACACACATTTGTCCGTCTCGCTGATCTTGTAGCTGTTTGATCTTATAACTTTATCAAACTTCTCATGCCACATCTTGGGAGCTTGCTTGAGACCATATAACGATTTCACCAACTTGCAGACTTTGTCTTCAGGGCTCTTGACGACAAATCCTTCTGGCTGTTGTATGTAAATCTCTTCGGTCAACTCACCATTCAGGAATGTGGTTTTAACATCCATCTGATGAATAACTAGCTTGTGAATTGCACTCAGAGCAATCAACATCCTGATGGTCGTCATTCGTGCTACTGGAGCATATGTGTCAAAATAATCGATCCCCTTCTTCTGAGAAAATCCCTTGGCTATTAGCCTAGCCTTGAATTTGTCAACAGTTCCATCGGCCTCTATCTTCTTCTTGAAGATCCATTTACATCCGATTGGTTTTGCTCCTTCAGGTAGATCGACCAACACCCACGTGTTGTTGGAGGTTATCGAGTCATACTCATCATTAATGGCCTCCTTCCAGAGGACGTCTTTGGTCTTCATCGTCTCATCATAGGTAAGCGGATCTGCTTCCACATGATAGGTGACGAAATCCTCTCCGAAATCTTCTGTCTCCTCACTCGCTTAGACACTGGTTCTGCGAGTTCTGGTTCAACAGTTGTTTTTGTAACTTCTTCTTGGACTATATCTTCATAAGGAGCTTCAGTTTCATGTGCACCCACACTATTCTTCGGAATATCCGCGAGAACAATGTTCTTGTACCTTGCAAATTTATCTTCAAAGATTTCTGCATTGCGAGATTCAATGATATGATTTGATTCAATATTAAGAAACCTCCGAGTATCACTCTTATCGGCATAATCCAGAAATATAGTCTTTATAATCCTTGTTTCCAGCTTCTGAATTTTCAAATCCGGAAGCTTCACATACGTCAGACACCCCCACACTCGAATAACATTCAAGTTGGGTCTGACCTTGAACCAGAGTTCATGAGTAGTGACATCGGAAGTTGCATGCGGCACTCTATTCAGAATGAAAGTAGCCGTAAACACTGTTTCACTCCAGAAGCAATTTGGAAGACCCGTAGTCAACAACATTGAGTTCATCATCTCTGTTAACGTTCTGTTCTTTTTTTCTGCAACACCATTTGATTGAGGGGAGTACGAAGCAGTCGTCTCGTTGACAATTCTATGTTCTCTGCAGAACGATGCGAATTCATGAGACCTATACTCTCCATCTCGATTACTTCTGAGTCTCTTGAGTTATTGTCTGGTTTGACGCTCGGCTTCAGCCTTGAAGTTATTAAATTTCTCAAACGCTTCATCTTTAGACTTGAGCATATAAACGAACGCGTATTTTGAGAAATCGTTGACGAAAGTAATGAAATACTTCATCCCGACCTTTGTGGAAAACTGTTTGAAGTCACAGATATCTGAGTGCAACAACTCCAGAAGATCTGTACTATGGTTTACCCGCTTGAACGGTTTTCTAGTGATATTCGTCTGCGCACAGACCTCACATTTCTCCAACTTCTTACCCCCATATTTGGAGATAAGCCTTAGATTATACATCTTGTTTATTCTTTTACAATGAACATGTCCTAGTCTATTATGCCACAACTCAAGAGAATAACCAGAAGTAGAGACTGCATTTATTATCTCTATTTGAGTTACAAGTTGAAGTTTGAACATCCCTTCGGTACAATAAACCTTTTCGAAGTATGTTTCTTTATAAGACAATCACTTGACTAGCGTTAATGTCCATCCTTAAGCCTGCGTTGCAGAACAGACTTCCTGAGA
>JANAVB010039212.1:14056166-14238367 GCA_029216955.1 Iris pallida
TGCTAGGCAAGTGTCGGCTTGCGTTAAAGCTTCACTCAATATTTTTTCGAGTCTCCCTCGAAAGATGGAGTAGCTCAAATATTGACAATCTTGCGGAGTATTGGCCAGTTGAGCCAGTATATCAAAGTTATATGGCTTCTCAAGTCCCAAAGTTGGAGTTTTCTTTAATACTTTGTCAAAACGGACAGGCTATTTTCCGTTGTCGATTGTCGTCGGTTTAGGAAGAGTTGCCTCTATCGGGTTGATAAAGCTGATGGATTATCGACAGCATGAGATGATGCTTGAGGAGCTTCCAGAGCTGGAGCGGAATCTTCTTGACCTTCTGAGTAGTCTCTTAGGTAAGGTTTCCCAGACCTGGTACCAGTAAAGACTTATTCTCTGATACAGGCTCAAAGGACACCATATTACAGTTTTTGCCTGAATCTTGTTTCTGGAAGATTTTCTGCGGCGAGAGGGAGAGTTTGTCCAGTAACCCAAACCAACGCAAGATTAGTTGTAAGAAAGACATAGAGAAAGAGGTACAAGAGACCCCTTTCCATGATTCAAACCAGAGGCCTCTTGTAGATCATATCCCATCTTCTTCATGAGTTCACGAGATTGTGGACTGTATATATGGAAAGCTAGTTGGTATTTAGCATCTGATTTTGACAATGTTGTCTTATCAGTGGAAGAGAAAAAGGACTATCTGCTGCCGGGATGAAGGTGGCAGTTAGAGGTGGAAGACAAGGCTCACCAAATGAAATCATATGACATGATTTATTTTTAGTGGCCTTTTTGGACTTGGTGGAAGAAGATGGTGTTTCAAAGTCTGCCACTAAATCTGGATGGATCCATATGATCTCCCTTTTTCAGTAGACAGAGGAACAAGACCATCTGTCTGTGCTGGTGGAAGATTGATAATCTCCGATTAGTTCTCGAAATGGGGACAATGCCATCTTACACAAGTTGAGGTGGAAAATCTCTAAATGTAAAGAGACGACATTAGTTGTTACAGTTTTCTCGTCTTGCTGGAGAGTGATTGTACCAGAATTGACCATCTCCTGTATTTTACCCTTGACATAGCACGCTCGAGTCGGATGTCCAATAAACCTGTCGTAAACACAATATTTAGGATGGTCAGTCTTACCAACTTCATCTGGCCTTTTAGGTTCTGGCAGTTGGAGTTTATTGCTCTTGATGAGGCAATCAAAGATACTCATGATGTCATCTTCATCAAAAGAGTATTCTTCTTTGGACGAGGTGCCCGTTGTGGTGGTGCTGAAGAGGTAGATGTTGGCTGATTTACATTGATGGACAGGGCTTCTTTGCCTTTGAGGTTAATGGCCAAAGTCGCCTTGCTCTTGCGATTGTTCTGGCGGTCATTATTATTGGTGTAGCACGTTCCTCTTTGTCAAGATTAGGCATTTGAATGCCTAATTGCTTGAATTTATCAGCATTTTTTTCTGTGGCTTTGGCATTCATTATGAAAGAAGGCCAATCCTGGAACTGTGTTGATCCTGTCCATATGCTGATTATAGGCAACATGTTTGATTTGCAAGTGTCTATAGTCAGAGCATCTGGAGTTCCGAGAGGCATTTTGAGTGCTTCACGGCAGAAACCGTTCAATGAAACTTACAGTCGTTTCATTATGTCGTTATTTGATTTTGATGAAAGCAGACTAGTCTTGTCATTGGTTCCCTCATAAAACTGTTCCAAGAACATTTGTTTGAAGCCAGCGAAAGAGGTTATGCACCCATCTAGTAAACTACGATACTAGTCATATGCTGCACCAGCTAAACAGCCAACAAAGACTCTGGTGAGAAGAGCATCATTTGGTTGATATTGATCAGTCATTACTTCAAAGTGATTGAGGTATTGACTTCGAGACGTGCTGCCATTAAACGGCATAATGGTAGGGGGCTTGTATTTAGGAGGAAATTAGACCTCTTTCCATTCTATGGGATAGGGTTGTTTGATCCCAAGCTTCTGCAGGCCATCCTTCTGTTTGAAAGCTTCAAATTGAGTACATAAAAGTTTTACGGCCTCATTGGTATCTCCTGTTGATTGCGGAGTAGTAGATTAATTCAATGTATTAGGAGGGGTACCGCATGATAAGTACCACCCCTGCACCAGATTGACTCGGAATAGCCTGTGCGGGAATGGAAGCAGTATGAAAAGATTGTACCCCCAGATCAATATTGGTGGGAACTGATGTCGTCACAGGTTCTTGAGTCGGAATCAGATTCGCGACTGGTGGAACTGTATGTTGTGCCATAATCACAGTATGCATGCATGCCATCATCTCAGCCATGTCCTTCAAACTAGCCTCCAAAGCAGCAATTATCTGCTCTTGACTGGAAGAAGTGGAGGTATCTTGATCTTCTGTGACGGCATAAGCAGTCACTTCTCTAGCCTTTGAAGACGAGCTAGTAGAAAGAATGGTCCTTTCAGAGCTTTCACTGTCAGCGTCAAAGTCACATAAAGAACTATCTCCAAAATAAGTGATAGGAATATCTTTTTGACTGATGGAATCTTGGTTTGAATCAAGAAGATTCCATTGACCGATTGTATCTCGACTTTTTTATCGAGTATATTGGTATACTCCTTCACCGGATTCATAAATCCAATCTAAGTATTGCTGACTAGGATTACCGGACGCATTACATCTTGGACGTTTTCCACCCCCAGTGCTTTGAGACGCCATATTGATAGAAGCATAGAGTAGTTCATCCTCGTCTACTAAGATTGGTTCAGGAGTCTGAACATAACTCAAACGGTCAAAGACGAACCTCTTGGCTGACTGACAGCAGCATTTAATAACAACTTTATGATGGTGGTTGCAATGATGTTCTTGTTGATGGACCACCGCTGGACAGGATGGAATTGCAACATTTCGTTTATGTGTTAAGAGTTCACGGAGGTCACTAACAGGATGGAAAGAAGTTGCAGGAATGTAGTCCTTGATGATATTCGGGACATGGTTCCTATTCCTGAGATGTCCTATACCTTGAGTGTACAAGGACGTGCTAAGCTGGTTAGCATAAGTCATAGGATTTTCACCTCGGCATTCTTCCTCTGGTAAGTTAGCAATTGGTGCGGGTTGCACTTGATGAATCTTATGATTTCTCGAGGTTGAGCCTAATTGGCACATGTTGATATAGGTGCGCAAGTCTGACAGGGGAGCTGTTTGTGTATCTATTTGAGATACTAGTAGTTTGGCTTGTTGGGATCTTCACATACATAAGGTTGGTAGATCCTGCCCTGATCTCTTTGGATTAGGCATGATGCCCTTTTGCATGGAAGGTTTGTTCTGAATGGAACTCATCTTCCCGATAGAGATTTAGTTGTCTCTATTAAGGAGGGTAGTACTTTCCACCCAGTCAATGACTCGAGCAGCATGAGGAAAAGTTAAAGAACCTTTTCTTTGATTTAATGATTTCTCACTAAACTTCTGATTTGGTAGCAGAGAGTGCTTCTCTTTACATTGTGCTAATGTACAAGTTCGTGCAGGTTGCGCCAAGGCATGAACCTGCGTAAGTTACGCCAAAGCAGGAACACGCACAAATTGCGTCGAAGAAGAAAAGGTCAAAGGGCGCTTTCCTTTGTTTTGGACAGCAGTATGTTGAGACAGAGTCTCATTTGATTTCAGGGTCAGAGAAGTAGAGGGATTAGCCAAAAGGCTATTTTCCTTAGGTTGCGCCGAAACATTGATGGGTACGAGTTGCACAGAAGTAGGAACAGGCGCAGGTTGCGCCAGGGAAGAGAGGATTCAAGGGCGCTTTCCCTTGTTCAGGACAGCAGTGTGTCGAGATAGAGTCTCCTCCGATTTCAGAATCGGAGAAGTGGAGGGATTAGCCAAAAGGCTGTTTCCCTTAGGTTGTGCCAAATTAGTGATGGGCACAAGTTGCGCAGAGGCAGGAGATTGCGCTGCCGAGGACTTAGGAGTCCAAACACAGCGAGTCTTGCTCTTAACAGCAGCAGAAGTATGATTGGCACCCCCATCATTGATCAGAGTCTCGTAGGTTGTCTGGTCGACTTTAACGACCACAGTCTTCTGCGTCTTGCCGATTGACGCAGTATCACATTGAGTTGTCACTTTCTCGTCGAAGGAGAAAGTCGTCCCCAGCAGATTCGCCATTTTGTTTGTAAAGAACAAAAGTTTTATTACAAACTAAGAAAAAGAGTACAGGAGTACAATTGATTTCCGGAGAAGTACAACTATAGGAATCTGATCAGAAGACGATCACATTATCCCTTGGACGATGTGATATCGAAGACACGAGCCTATGGAGAATGCAGCAGCACTTTAGCAGGAGATTATGATCACCTTTGATCCTTTTAGAATGATTTAAAACTCTATTTATAGAGTTCTTGAAATAAATGTTTAGTAGTTATTCTGGATTGCGCACGCTTCAGATTGCGCGCCTCATGTTCACTTGCGCAAACGGTTGTATTAACTGCTATAGACACGTGGTATTGTTTGATTGAGATGCACATGGTCGTAGGCAGTGTAGTGGGCATCATCTGCGAAGTTAGTAGCTTGTGCACCATGTCACTCTTGTCTTGAACACCATTTGAACACTTTGCGCGTGCTTCATCAGGTTGCACGAGGGCACAATGCAACAACCTGCATGAGTGGTTTGCACTAACTGCTATAGACGCGTGGCATCTTTTAATTGAGATGCACGTGGTCGTGGGCAGTGTAGTGGGCACGCTCTGCGAAGTTGATGGCTTGCGCGCCACGTCACCCTATTTTAAACTAAGTGTTGATCAAGTGGTGCCACTTTGTCAGGCTGCGCATAGGTGCAACTTAGCGACTAGCACCTTTTGACTAGGTCTTCTGTGTTATGCTGATTAATCCCTGCGCTATTCAGTGACTTGCGCCAACCAGCTGTCACCATTAATTATATGCTGACAAAGTCTTCTCGAGCGTCACGTTGCACAGGATTCGAAGGAATTTTCCTTAATCTCCGTATTGTCAGTTGTCAGATAATGATGATGTCATTACAACTTCTCGAGGAAGTGCACCACGTGTCGCTCCGCGCACCCTGACTCCAGCGCAACTGGGTGATGGCACAATCTGAAGCTGCGCACCTTGATGATTCGGCGCAACTTGATTGGTTTGGCGCTATCAGATGATTGAAGGCTTTAAGGAGTGGCACCCTTTAATTTTTAGGCTCTACACGAGAAGTAACTGGAGCAGGCCCACGGGAAGTCACAGAGGCTACTGGTCTCGAATGCTGCGACCTCGTCTTAGGCGGCATCCTGGAGACGGATTGAAAGAAAGAAGTCAATAGACACAAGATAGAATATATTCAAAGAAGGACAATTATAGTTCAAAGAATCAAATATCAAAGAAAGGACAATTACGTTGAGATAATAGATTATAAGTTTTTTTCTAATTGTGATCGAGTATCCCTTAGCCTATAGCATATATAATATATCATATATGTCACGACCCGCTCCCGAATAATCAGACACGAGTCGGACACGCCCAGCCTTCGTCGATGGACATGACGAAGTAAGCTATACAATACTAGGGAAAACTCCAAGTCACAATATAATGTAAATATCCACAGCTTTTATATATAACGTTCCCAGAAAAAATCACCAATATCCATTAATCAAATTATACAATGTTATCCAGAGACAAATTCGGTAAAATAAGATATACAATAATAAAATCATAAAAATATACAATCTTCAAAAAATAAATAAAATAAAGCCTGCAATAACCAATGATATCATCATGCTCCATGTGCCCTCAAGCTCACCTAAAACGTATCCTGTCAGAAAAAGAGCAAAGTACAACCCCGACAAGAACAATATACAATGTAATCTGTAGTACAGAATACAAGGTAAAACCAGAATACCAGAACAGAAAATGAAACTATGGTACCAGAAATGAAATATGAAACTGCAGGCAATGGACGCGACAATCAATATGCAAGACAATGAACACTGCTATCAATGAACAAGATAATGAACACGACAATCAATGCAAGTGTGACATTTTGAAATATTAAACTAATGTGTGACCGGCTAAGGACCAAAATCAATTAATGCACAATCAATTCTACAAGATCCGGCTTTATCGTACGTGAAGTGTACGATTAGGCTATCCACAATACCTATGTTGGGTGTGGTCACACAAAAGCTAATATTTTCCCCAATTCCCGCAATAAACAATGACTCACAATGCAATGAACAAGGTACAAGACAATCGTGTGTATCTCGTGTCCGATATGAGAACATGGCACATGAATGTAAGACAGAAACAAAGTAAAAGTTGAGTCGGTGTACTTGCCTCGCCTTGGAAGCACGGGAGTAGTACTGTATAGATGTAATAATCACCTGATATATTTTTAGGTACAAGTTGTTAGGTTTTGAATAATGACAAAAGTCAACTAAATCATTTCTAACCATAACTTGTTAGCTATCACTATAATCCTAGTTGTATTTATTTTAGCTAGCAATATTTTACAGCTTGAACCAAAAGTAATTATTTCAACTATGTTTAACAAAATCCTTTTCTTAATAATATTTAAAAATACTTGAAAGCTACCATTTACAAAATATGTATATTAAATTATTCTAACAATATTTCTATCAAAATATTAGCTAACAATATTTTTTGGAAAATATATAACATAGCTTTACAATAATCACTAGTAAAAACACTATTTTAAGAAAATATATATAGATATATAGTTGATCAAAATAGTATTTAGTGAAAGTACTTTTAGACTATATCTTGCAAGGAAAAATATTTATAATGTATCTAACTTATTTATTTAACAGGTATTTGCTTAGCTAATTATTTACAAAACATTGATAATAAGGTTTTATCCAAATATTTAACCAATAGTATTTTATGGCAATTAATACTAGCATTTATAACATTTAGAATAATTTTATAACTTAAATAAGAGAACAACAATTAATATGATTATTATTAAACAAAGACTAGCCCACTGTAACAAACATTTATTAAGACAAACTGGACTCCAACACTCAGCACAACACCCAGGCCCAAAAGTTGATGCCACACAGTTCAAAATCTCCTGAACCCGAGCCCATCATCCAGTTTCAAACCTATAATTCAAATCCACAAATAAACCTAAACTCCCAAAATTTAATCCGGCCCATACTCCCATTCAATCTCCTAACATTTAAAACCACCACTCAATACTGTCTTGACTAAAGCAATATGTTGCAGCAACTAATCCTACTGTGGCCCTTTGAATTTTCAAAGGTCAAGACCTCTAGATTCACATAGGGGTGAATTCATATTAAGAAAGGTCACTTGACCCTTCCAATACCCAACGGCCACATGGTTGGCCTCTCACAGTTTGAAAAGTGATGGCTCAGTTGGAAGAGACAAAATCGGCATTTATGGAAATGACAGGAATAGCTCGGCTCTCTAATCAAAGAGTCACACCAAATATTGAAACTAAAGGAAAGAAATTAAAATAATGGGTGAGACTCTCTTTCTAACAGACAAAATCATAAAGTCACCTCTGACACGAAATAAGTAAATGGAAAATAGGGATGTGACTCTCTCTCTCTTCCCACAAGTCTTCACATTCTCAGCCTAAAAAAATAAAGGGGGGTCTCCACTCTTCTTCTTCCTCTTTGTTAATCAGCTGACCACTATTCTCCATTCTTCCACAGCCACACAACCACTTCATTACTTCTAAAATCTTCCACTCCACTCACTCTTCTCACACTACAAGCCCAATCTCAAGTCTCTCCTCTCTTCCCTCTTCATCTTCAACCTTTCCAACCCTAACCCTAGAGGAAATCTTAATTTCCTCCTCAACAGCCTACAATACCTAGATTAGCCCCCACGAAACCCTAGAAGTAGGCAAGAAAGAAGTTCAAGAGGATCGAGGCGATGTTACCCTCGGCAGCGGCCCAAGACGACGGAGATCCGACCACGGCGGTGGTCTTGACAAGGATTGACGGCGTCGGCTTCAGATCTGGAGGTGCTCGACACTGCGTTGGCGACGGGCGACGAGGAGATCGGCCTCGAGCATGGTGAGGCACCGGCGGTTGATGGCCGCAGATATGGCGGCGCTCCGGTTCTGGCTTCGAGCTACGAGACGACGAGTTGCAGGCTCTTCGGCGACGGATCTCTGGCTTGGCTCGACGGCGAATCTACTCTAGATGGTCGTGTTCGACGGTGGCGTAGTCTTCGAGGAATCAGCACTCAGATCGAGAGTGCGCTCGGCAAAGTGAAGGAACTCCGGCGACGATGGCCTGCTGTCGAAGCGGCGGCGGTGGCATAGCTTCGTGGAGGTGCGGCAGTGCTGAGTGTTGCAGTCGAGGCGACGACACCGTCGTAGTCGCCCTACGGTGCAGCACCGAGCTCGGATGCTCTAGATGGTGGCGTTATGTCGAACTCCGGCGATGTGGTGGTGCTCCGCCGGTAGTCGGCCAGTACAGTGACAGGAGAGAGAAAAGAGAGTAGAGAGAGAAAAAGTAGGGAGAGTAGTGAGAGAGAACAATGTCAAAACTTTGGAAAATGTGTACAATATTTATAATAAAACAGTAAATATAACTAATAAATAATGATACATAATTGACTACTAATAATTAGGATTAATTAATAAAGTTTTTATATCATAAAAATAGTCTAACATAAATGATAATCAATAAAACTAAACTTTTCTCATAAGTTTAAATTTATTATCAAATATTTTATTTTCATAAATAATCAAAAAAAATTATTAATTAAAAAACTATCCAAATAAATTTGGTTTTATTCACGAAACAATATTATACCTAAAAGAAATTAGAAAAAATCTTAAAAATTTACCAAAATTGATTCACGAAGTTACAAATCTACCCCCTTACAAAAATTTTGTCCTCGAAATTTCAAGGGTTTGTAGGGCTGCACAAAATTAAGTAAATTTTTTAAGAAACAATTGAGTAAAAAGATTTTTATTTGGATAACAAAAGTAACAAGGACTAATAAGTAGTCACTAGACAATATAAAAATAATGTCAACACAAAAGAAATCTAGCTACTACAAGCAAGTAAGAAAGATAACGGTCCATCCGGCTGTGCTCCCTGCTGCTACTGATCCTCAAAGGGTGGATCCTCCTGCTGCAGCTCTGGTGCTGGTCCCTGGCGAGTGAAAGTCGTAGGGCAATCCCTCACTTGTGTTAGCCCAATGATTATATCATGTTTTTGAATATAGTTAATCAAATAAGTTTAACATATCGACGTCACTAATATTCATGTAATCACTATCATGTTACTACTTAAACTTAGCATTGTCCTAATATTAGCATTGTCCCAAATATTCTATATCATATTGCTATGCTTGTATCATGTTATTTGGTTTGCCTAACATGTATTTGTAGACATGCTGTAAGCATGATCAAACATGATCAAACCAGGACATATGCAATGGGCCAAAGACGGCAATATACAAGAAGATCTCTCTGAACCGCCTAACGACCTATCCGGGGCCTCGCATCGGGGGTTCCGCTGCCCGGTTAGCGGACAGGGGTCGAGGGGGCAGCGCCCCCCGTCAGGGGTTCGGGGGCAAAACCCCTGAAAGGTATTCAGATTTCCAGATCTGTTTATCTTTGGACGACCGCCGTCAAGTGTAAAAGGCGTCTTCAAGTGTGCTCAAATATTGAAAAAGGCGTCATCAAAGGGCTCTTGGTTTTTCTATTTCATCAATATAATTTTACATATTTATTGAGTCTAGGAATACGATGTACACTGCATCGTACTGACAAATAGGCTACCCAAGAAACGTTTTCAAAATACTCTTTTATTTTGAAAACAAGCCCACTTACAAAAGCCCAATCTACTTCCTAACTGTCTGAATTTTCAAAAAGCCCAAAAACCAATTTGCAAAAACCCTGACAGAACTCCAACAGAACTCCAGAAGAATTCAGCCAGAGTTCGGCCCGAATTCGGCCAGAGTTCGGCCAGAGTTCGGTTAGTGAACGTTGCTTTTTGAACTTGGTCTCCCTGCAGTTACGGATCCCACCGAGATTTTCTCATCGAGTTCTGCCCGAATTCTGCCCAAATTTTGTCAGAATTCTGCCTTTGGAAAAACTATAAATAGAGAAGGATTTCGATCATTTCAACTCACTCATTCACTTTCATATCTCTTCTCTATAAGCCTACTACTTATTCCAAAGTATTCTGAGCTTTCTTTTCAAATCTCAAGCCAGTTACAATCCTCTAGTCGATTTGCCAGTGCGGTACGGTCTAGAAGTTTCAGAGTGGTTGTAATCAGAGGCTTGATTGAAGTTACACACTTCACAATTGAAGTTGGTCGAGTACTTCGGATCAAAGCTCGCATTGTAGAAGTTGCAAGATCTTCGGATGAAAACTTGTGGTGATTTTCCATAGTGGATTCAACTGGAAGCTAGAGTTCTTCCGACTGGACTAGTCCTCAACAGAGGAAAACCAGTATACATCCTTGTGTTTGCGTTTGCTCTCTACTCTCTACTTTTTATTTACATATCTGTGATATATTATCTGTGATCTTGTTACTAACATTTTTAAATAGCTAATTTCCGTTGCCTACTCTATTCACCCCCCCTCTAGAGTATTGCGCTTTACAACTCGTTCCTACAATCGGTCCTACAATTGGTATCAGAGCGGGTACTGCAACTAGAGGTAATATATTCTGATCCCAATTGCTCCTACAATTGGTATCAGAGCCAGTGCTCCATCAAGATAGCAGGTGCGCTCTATAGAGCTATCAGAGCAGGTCCTCCTTCTAGAGATATTATTGCAGGTGCTCCTTATATAGATATTATTGCTTATACCAATTGCTCCTTCAATTGGTATCCTAGCAAGGACTTTATTATTTGGCTTAACATCCTTGGAGCAGATCCTCATTATCAAAACGGGTTATACAGGTAAAGCGAGGTAATATTATTATTATATAACTGCTGTTACATAGATCACTGTATCACATATAGCAAGTATGTACTTCAAAACTGAAGAGCAATCCTCAAATAGACTCCCACTATTTGATGGAACAAACTATAGCTATTGGAAGACACGGATGAGCTTCTACTTGAAGTCTCTAGATTTTGACTTATGGTCAATTGTTGTCACCGGCTACAAAAAGCCTACTATCACTTCTATTCTCACATCCTCTATAATCAACAAGCCTTATTATAGTTATACGGAGGAAGAGAAGAAGTTAGCTAGCCTTGATGCAAAAGCTATGCATATGTTTTATTGTGCTGTAGACACAAATGTATTCAATCTTATTTCTACTTGCACAACATCTCATAAAATTTGGAAAGTTCTTGAAGCTACTTATGAGTGCAGGTATGAAAGCAAAGCTAGCAACTCCAGAGAGAAGGATAGTCTTCATAATGATGCAGATATGTACATGACGAAATTAGGATTTAAGGTACAGCATAATCCCTTATACGAAGAAGAGCTTGTATGTGACAATTACAAGAAGATAGACCACATCCAAGAAAATTGTACTACTACAAGAAATGAGAGTCACTACGAACAATCAAATAAAGGAAGATCATCGGGCATATGGTGTGAAAGCGAAGCAAGGGATTCTGAAAAAGAAGAAGAAGAAAAAGAAGAAAAACCTCATCAAGCTGCAAATTTATACACAATGGCATTATCTAACAAGGTACAAAATAATTCGTTTTCTGAAGAGAGTGAATTTTCTTATGATAATTTATCTGATGCTTTCAGTGATCTGTTAGAAGAACAAAAAAAAGTATTAGATAAATATAAGCAAGCTAGAAAGGATATTCTATCCTATAAGCGTGAGATTAAAAAGCTTACTTGCTTATTGAATGATGCTAGAGATACTTCTACTTCTGATAATTCTACTGAGATTTCCATACTGAAGTTTAGATTGCATGAGGAACTTGATTGCATTGAGAAAAGCACTCAAGAAAATGCTAAACTTAAGGAGGAATTAGAATCAGAAAAGAAGAAGTATTCTATTGCTTCATGTAGAATTGATGCTCTTTCTGCTAAATATGATGAGATCTGTGCTAACTCTAAAAAGTTAGAGATTAGACTGGGAAAGCAGGTAGTACAACCTACGACTCAGTCTAACACAAGACACTTAGCACATCACAAGGTCACACACGTTAGATCTTTTACTAAGGAAGCAAGCAAAGCTAAAGCTTCACATAACCATGCTTTCTATTACAAGTATCCACGTACATCATATCACACCACTGCACGTTCTCATACTGTTGCACATAGTACTAATGTTAATTCTTTCTGTCATTATTGTGGTATGAATGGACATGCTTCTAATCATTGTCAGATTAGAAAACTTGTTGATATGAACTTGTGCAAATGGGTTCCCAAAGCTAACAAATGTGGATCCAAGTATTGGATACCAAAGTCTTCACCTAATATTCCAGGTGAAGCTTCTCATATCAAATAGAACCATGGAACATGTTGGTGATTGCAAAGCTACAAAGGTCATCTTCCATGCAATTGCACCAACAGAAGTGTGGTCACTAGAACCACTTCGGTAACATGCTTTCTAAATTTTTTTTTAATATTTAGCATGTTCTTATTGATTTCTTTCTATTAGATTTTATTGATAACTTTTAAATTGTTTATTATTTGAATCAATGTGAGACACAATCCTAGCTTGACTTGTTGTTTAACTTAAATGTTTAGTTCATACTATATAGTATGTTATTTTCTACTAGTGTGACACATATGTCTATGTATGCTCTTTACTCTTAATATTTATTCTTGAAGCATGCATAGGAGCTTAATTTTGTTTTGGTAAATATATTTTTTACTCTTCGTCTTTAATATTTTTTAATGGTCACTTCTTACCGATTTGTCTTTAACATGTCGTATTTACTTTGATTTGTATTTTGTGAGTATGTATGTTTAGCACAAGTTTGCTATTTACTTGAAAAGTATATACATATAATTTTATTTTAATCTTGTGCTAGCATAATATACTTCACTATTGATTCGCATATTTTATTTTGATTAACTTCTTATGAATCAATAACATTTTTGTCTGATAAAGTTTATTTATGCATGTTTTTGATCTTATGATATTTATTTTATGTTTATTAAGGATACATGAATAATTCATTCTAATTTATATATTGCTCATGTTTCTTATATTTTTGTATAAATATCTTTATGGGGATATATGAGATAAGTTCAAGTTCTATATTATATTATTTTGAAAAGTAGTTTCAAACTTGTGCTTATCTCATACTTTAGCTACTGATTACTTTGGACAAATTTATGTACTTCTCTTTATTAGCTTATTCTTCAAAGCCTTTTTTTAATGATGTATGTTTTTCTTGGCTTTTTGGTTGACATTTTTGATACATGATATTTTTTAATATCTAGATCTTGATAAACCATTCCTTGGGTATTTACTTTTAGGAATTCTGGATTTTGATGTTGTTCGATGATACTGCATATATTCCTTTGAATCTAAGTTCTTAAGAGTATAAATTATTTTGGGAACAAGCCGAAAGGGTCCTTCTGTCATACAGGTGTAAATAGCCTGAAGCGATACGGTGCACTAGTCTTCGGACTACCGCTAGCTGGGAACCGACCCCTACAGCTAACCCAAAGTGATCAATACTTTATAGACTTAAGATTTATTAAGGTCTACTTGCAACTATTATCTAGTTCTGGATCCAAGGTGCTGTCAAATCTCCTAGATTCCAGAATACATCGACGTATCTAGGTCCTACATTTTGATTTACAAATGTTTTATATTTTATTGTTATCCAATGATTTTGTAGCACATATGGATAAATGTAAATTGATACATCTTATGCCGTATGCTACATTGTTCTAATTTTTTTTTTAAGTCCATAGAATATAATTTATTTCATATTGCACTAATTCTTTTTAAATCCTCGGTTACTAAAGAAGAGATTTATTTTGGGTACAAGCCTACAAAAGGTCTGTCTGTCACCACGACTACGGTCGAAGCGAAGAGGTACTTAAGTGTTTCCCGGTGAACCTCCGTTAGCTGGGACAGTACCTCTACAGCTAACCCAAGATTGATCAACGCTTTATAAACTAAAGATTTATTTAGATCCAGTTGCAATTATTATCTGATGGATTTTTGATTTTAGATTTGATGAATAATATTCTCTTTATATTTTCACAAAAGATAGCATATGTTGATCTATCTTGTCGATTGTGAGATTCTATAGCATAGATCAATTTATGTCATCTTTTGACTTATACGATTATTCATCATGCTAATTTGAAATATCTTTTAATTATTTTATTTTTAAATGTTTATTTAATGGACATTTCTTCTTTTGTCTAAAGATGATTGTTTTTCTATGGTATTGTGATTTCATCTTTAGCTTGTGTAATATTCATAATATTCATGTTTTTGAGCTTTATATTATTATCTTCTTATTTAAGTTACTTACTGCCTACAACAGTAATTCTTTGCAGGGGAGAAGTCAAGCATATTGAATTTTTCTCTCTCAAAGCGTTTCTTTTCTTTAAACCTTACGGTTGTCAGGTGGACACCGTGCTAAGGCTTTAAAAGGGAAGAAATGAACCTTGATAAGAAGACCTAATATTTTTGAATAAGTTTTCTACTTCTGGAAATATGTCTCTGAATTTTGTTTTAAATTTGTCAATACTATTATTTTTGGATACAACCATGTGAGGTGGAGCAGTTAATTGTTTTTAAATCAATTATCCCCTTGACATGCCAGATATCTAGAATACACTTTTCTTTGGACATTTATCTAGTTATATTTATTTGTTCAAATGGATTTATTTATGATTTATGGATTCTTTTATTGAAATTGTTTTTGTGATTCGAATCGCCAGCTTTCAGTCTGAGGACTAAATGGATGCATTCGAACATTTACTAAGACAGTTTTTCGTAATAAATTTCACATTTTTGAAAAGTCTTTTTGATTATTTTTGATTTATTGAATATGTCCGATACTCAAATGTTATTATTAAAGACAGTTTTCAAAAAAAATTTATGTATTAAAATATTTCTTTTATATATATATATATTGGAGATATATTTTGTTTGTTCATCATTAAGCATTTATTGGATTTCTTTTCTTACCTAAAGATGATATTTGTTTTGAGTTTGGAATTTTATACGCATTTGATCAAAGGAAAGAAAAGATGCATATCTTAGATATCCCTTAGATCTTATGATTATTTATTTTATCTATTTTATGCATATAAATTATTTTTGAACTATATACGCATATTTTAAGGGGGAGCAAATTAATTGTTTCAATTATTTTATGCCCTTAATATGTGGTATACCTAGTTCATCATGGACATATATTCTTTTACCTTAAAATATCTTGTTGAGTTGTTCATAATTTTTGGATTTGTATTAGATGAGAGAATATATAATTATTATTACTTATTTTTAATTCTCTCATTCGAGTTTCTAAAAGTTATCTTGACAAATATAATTAATTTAATTTATTGATAATACTGATTTGGCATTTTTTATTGAGGTTTTATCTCAAAGTTCATGATTATCAATATTTAGATTGATCATACTTTGCGGGGGAGCATTCAAGTCGACTGGATTTTTCCTTTTCAAGTATTTTTGTCTTCATTACCTTCATGTTTATCTGATGGATATATATCATGCTAAGGTAATTGAATTCAAATGCATGAACTTTGGTATAGATTTTGCATAGCTTCTAGTATATTTATTTTGATTTCTTTTTCGATGATTATACTCTTTATGGAATTGATTCACTAATTTGTATGGGCAAATTATGAATCATATTTTTTTTGTGATCATTGTTAAAAGTCTCATTATATTCTTAATTTTTTTTATATATACTAGATCTGCGAATTTCTATTCCTCGTTATTTATTTATGACCAATGATTGATTCTTACTATATTAATAGATTTATTTTTTTGGTCCAATGACATTCAAAACATAATTCATTTTTGGACTCTAGTTGGTAAACTATGTATTGATTGCTTTCCATTTTTTTAAGTTCAACCAACTATGTTGTGTTTTGATAAGTTTTTTTTATACTCTTTTTATGTAATTTTCTGAACTTGTCGTTACATTGTTCTCATAATCCTTGATCATGATTATTTTTGCTTTCCTCCTTTATTTATGCTTGAGTTTATTTTAGCTCTAATTACGGGGGAGCTTACTTTTTGATCATGTCAAAGGGGGAGAAATAAGTTTAAGTGGAGAGAAATAAGTTTAAGTCAGCACACAATATTCTAGTATTATGTGTTTATTAGTGATACATGCATCTATTGTATATATATTAAACTTAAAGGATTTGCCATAATCAAAAAGGGGGAGATTGTTAGCCCAATGATTATATCATGTTTTTGAATATGGTTAATCAATTAAGTTTAACATATCGACGTCACTAATATTCATGTAATCACTATCATGTTACTACTTAAACTTAGCATTGTCCCAAATATTCTATATCATATTGCTATGCTTGTATCATGTTATTTGGTTTGCCTAACATGTATTTGTAGACATGCTGTAAGCATGATCAAACATGATCAAACCAGGACATATGCAATGGGCCAAAGACGGCGTTATACAAGAAGATTTCTCTGAACCGCCTAACGACCTATCCGGGGCCTCGCATCGGGGGTTCCGCTGCCCGGTCAGCGGACAGGGGTCGAGGGGGCAGCGCCCCCCCGTCAGGGGTTCGGAGGCGAAACCCCCGAAAGGTATTCAGATTTCCAGATCTGTTTATCTTTGGACGACCGCCGTCAAGTGAAAAAGGCGTCTTCAAGTATGCTCAAATATTTGAAGAAAGGCGTCATCAAAGGGCTCTTGGTTTTTCTATTTCATCAATGTAATTTTACATATTTATTGAGTCTAGGAATACGATATACACTGCATCGTACTGGCAAATAGGCTACCCAAGAAACGTTTTTAAAATACCCTTTCATTTTGAAAATAAGCCCACTTACAAAAGCCCAATCTACTTCCTAACTGTCTGAATTTTCAAAAAGCCCAAAAACCAATTTGCAAAAACCCTGACAGAACTCCAACAGAACTCCAGGAGAATTCGGCCAGAGTTCGGCCCGAATTCGGCCAGAGTTCGGTTAGTGAACGTTGCTTTTTGAACTTGGTCTCCCTGCAGTTACGGATCCCACCGAGATTTTTTCATCGAGTTCTGCCCGAATTCTGCCCGAATTCTGTCAGAATTCTGCCTTTGGAAAAACTATAAATAGAGAAGGATTTCGATCATTTCAACTCACTCATTCACTTTCATATCTCTTCTCTATAAGCCTACTACTTCTTCCAAAGTATTCTGAGCTTTCATTTTCAAATCTCAAGCCAGTTACAATCCTCTAGTCGATTTGCCAGTATGGTACGGTCTAGAAGTTTCAGAGTGGTTGTAATCAGAGGCTTGATTGAAGTTACACACTTCACAATTGAAGTTGGTCGAGTACTTCAGATCAAAGCTCGTATTGTAGAAGTTGCAAGATCTTCGGATGAAAACTTATGGTGATTTTCCATAGTGGATTCAACTGGAAGCTAGAGTTCTTCCGACTGGACTAGTCCTCAACAGAGGAAAACCAGTATACATCCTTGTGTTTGTGTTTGCTCTCTACTCTCTACTTTTCATTTACATATCTGTGATATATTATCTGTGATCTTGTTACTAACATTTTTAAATAGCTAATTTCTGCTGCCTACTCTATTTACCCCCCCCCCCCTCTAGAGTATTGTGCTTTACAACTCGTTCCTACAATCGGTCCTACAACTTGGTGAGTGGCAGATCCACAAACCAAGCACTGTCCTAACTTCTTGTGGCATTTCTCAACACTGTGTCCCAGCCTCTTACAGTACACGCATGATAGGTAGGTCGGGGTCTGGATCTGTCTCTGCTGTCTCGGTGATATCGGAGCTCGAACATGAGGATGATGCTGATGTGCTGGCCGCTGCTGAGTGTCGGTCCGCTTCGGAGGACCCTGGGAACTGCTGGCGCCAATGTCTCGGTCCTGCTTGAGCTTCGGGTCCATCTCCTTCTCCACTCCCTGAGCAACTTTAAGGATGCTCGCATAAGTTGTAGCCTGGCTGATAGCCACTGCATGTCGCAACTCCCTGGTGAGGCCCTTCTTGAACTTCCAAGCCCTCTCCTGTGGTGTGCTGACTAGGTTATCTGTGAACCTGCTGAGTCGGGTGAACTCCGACGTATACTGAGCCACAATCATACTCCCTTGCTGCAATACCTCAAACTGCATCCGAAGCTCGTCCCGCTCCACATCCGGGAAGAACTTCTCCTGAAACAGTATTTTGAAATCCTTCAAGAGAACTTAGGGTTCGGCCAATTGAGGCTCCTCCCTATACCAAGCTCTAGCAATGTCGAAAAGTCGCATGCTCGCAACTTCGACCTTCAGATCATCCGGAATCCTCGCCATCTTCAATGTCCGCTCGGCATTTTCTAGCCACTCATCTGCATAGACTATCCACTCGTGGCCCAAAAAATCCATCGGACAGAGGTTCTGATAGTCTCTAGCGGTCCCTGGTCTCGACGCTGCTGGTGCTGGTGGTGCCGGCGGGGCTGGTGGAGCTGGCTTCCTAACTCGGAGCACGTCCATGATCGTCGCCCGAAACTGCGTGGCTTGGTGGTTCTGCGCCTCCATGAACTGTTGGAACATGGCCATCATCTGAGTACCATCGAATGTCATCGTCAGAGGAAACGACTGAGGCGGAGGCGGTGGAAGCTGCTCCTGCGCATCGGGTGCAGGCTATTCGCTAGTCCCAACGTTCGTCGTGGCGACCATCCTGTAACAGAAAATAAATTGTTGATTGCTATGTCCTAGAAAAATTATAAACTAAACCTAGAAAATCATAAGTAAATCAAATGTCAAATTTAAATATCAATAACCATAACTATTTTTCCACGGTTCCTATGCTGTGATGAGTTTTCCTTAGCTTCGTTGGTCCCCCAATAACACTTTATTGCCTAAGTGTCATTAGGATAGACCTGCATGGGCCACCACTAAAAATATGTCACGACCCGCTCCCGAATAATCGGACACAAGTCGAACACGCCCAGCCTTCGTCGATGGACACGACGAAGTAAGCTGTACAATACTAAGAAAAACTCCAAATCACAATGTAATGTAAACATCCACAGCTTTTATATATAACGTTCCCAGAAAAAATCACCAATATCCATCAACAAATTATATAATGTTATCCGGAGACAAATCCGGTAAAATAAGATATACAATAATGAAATCATAAAAATATACAATCTCCAGAAAATAAACGAAATAAAGCCTGAAATAACCAATGATACCATCATGCTCCATGTGGCCGCAAGCTCACTTGCAACGTATCTTGTTAGGAAAAGAGCAAAGTACAATCCCGACAAGAACAATATACAATATAATCTGTAGTACAGAATACAAGATGAAACCAGAATACCAAAACTGGAAATAAAACTATGGTACCAAAAATGAAATATGAAACTGCAGACAATAGACGCGACAATCAATATGCAAGACAATGAATACTGCTATCAATGAACAAGACAATAAATACGACAATCAATACAAGTGTGACATTTTGAAATATTAAACTAATGTGTGACCGGCTAAGGACCACAATCAATCAATGCACAATCAATTCTATAAGATCCGGCTTTATCGTACGTGAAGTGTACGATTAGGCTATCCACAATACCTATGTTGGGTGTGGTCACACAAATGCTAATATTTCCCCCAATTCTCGCAATAAACAATGACTCACAATACAATGAACAAGGTACAAGACAATCGTGTGTATCTCGTGTCCGATATGAGAACATGGCACATGAATGTAAGACAGAAACAAAGTAAAAGTCGAGTCGGTGTACTTGCCTCGCCTTGGAAGCACGGGAGTAGTACTGCATGGATGTAATGATCACCTGATATATTTTTAGGTACAAGTTGTTAGGTTTTGAATAATGACAAAAGTCAACTAAATCATTTCTAACCATAACTTGTTAGCTATCACAATAATCCTAGTTGTATTTATTTTAGCTAGCAATATTTTAGAAACTATAATATATTTTTTAGCTTGAACCAAAAGTAATTATTTCAACTATGTTTAACAAAATCCTTTTCTTAATAATATTTAAAAATACTTGAAAGCTACCATTTACAAAATATGGATATTAAATTATTCTAAATAATTCTAACAATATTTCTATCAAAATATTAGCTAACAATATTTTTTGGAAAATATAAAACATAGCTTTACAATAATCACTAGTAAAAACACTATTTTTAGAAAATATATATAGATATATAGTTGATCAAAATAGTATTTAATGAAAATACTTTTAGACTATATCTTGCAAGGAAAAATATTTATAACGTATCTAACTTATTTATTTAACAAGTATTTGCTTAGCTAATTATTTACAAAACATTGATAATAAGGTTTTATCCAAATATTTAACCAATAATATTTTTATGGCAATTAATACTAGCATTTATAACATTTAGAATAATTTTATAACTTAAATAAGAGAACTACAATTAATGTGACTATTATTAAACAAAGACTAGCCCACTGTAACAAACATTTATTAAGGCAAACTGAACTCCAACACTCAACCCAACACCCAGGCCCAAAAGCTGATCCCACACAGTCCAAAATCTCCTGAACCCGAGCCCATCATCCAGTTTCAAACCCATAATTCAAATCCACAAATAAACCTAAACTTCCAAAATTTAATCCGGCCCATACTCCCATTCAATGTCCTAATATTTAAAACCACCACTCAACACTGTCTTAACTAAAGCAATATGTTGCAGCAACTAATCCTACTGTGACCCTTTGAATTTTCAAAGGTCAAGACCTCTAGATTCACATAGGGGTGAATTCACATTAAGAAAGGTCACTTGACCCTTCCAATACCCAACGGCCACATGGGTGGCCTCTCACAGTTTGAAGAGTGCTGGCTCAGTTTGAAGAGGCAAAATCGGCATTTATGGAAATGACAGGAATAGCTCGGCTCTCTAATCGAAGAGTCACACCAAATATTGAAACTAAAGGAAAGAAATTAAAATAATGGGTGAGACTCTCTTTCTAACAGACAAATTCATAAAGTCACCTCTGACAAGAAATAAGTAAATGGAAAATAGGGATGTGACTCTCTCTCTTCCCAATATTCTTCACATTCTCAGCCTAAAAAAAATAAAGGGGGTCTCCACTCTTCTTCTTCCTCTTTGTTAATCAGCCGACCACTATTCGCCATTCTTCCACAGCCACACAACCACTTTATTACTTCTAAAATATTCCACTCCATTCACTCTTCTCACACTACAACCCAATCTCAAGTCTCTCCTCTCTTCCCTCTTCATCTTCAACCTTTCCAACCCTAACCCTAGAGGAAATCTTAATTTCCTCCTCAACAGCCTACAACACCTAGATTAGCCCCCACGAAACCCTAGAAGTAGGCCAGAAAGAAGTTCGAGAGGATCGAGGTGATGTTACCTCGGCAGCGGCACAAGACGACGGAGATCCGACCATGGTGTTCTCGGCGAGGATTGACGGCGTCGGCTTCAGATCTGGAGGTGCTCGACACTGCGTCGGCGACGGGCGGCGAGAAGATCGACCTCAAGCACGGTGAGGTACCGGCGGTTGATGGCTGCACATATGGCGACGCTCCGGTTCTGGCTTCGAGCTATGAGACGACGAGTTGCAGGCTCCTCGGCGGCGGATCTCTGGCTTGGCTCGGCGGCTGATCTACTCCAGATGGTGGCGTTCGACGGTGGCGTAGTCTTCGAGGAATCGGCACTCAGATCGAGAGTGCGCTCGACGAAGTGAAGGAACTCTGGCGACGGTGGCCTGCTGTCGAAGCGGCGGCGGTGGCGTAGCTTCGTAGAGGTGCGGCAGTGCTGAGTGTTACAGTCGAGGCGACGGTGCCGTCGTAGTCGTCCTGCGGTGCAGCACCGAGCTCGGATGCTCTAGATGGTGGCGTTATGTCGAACTCCGACGATGTGGTGGTGCTCTGCCGGTAGTCGGCCAGTACAGTGATAGGAGAGAGAAAAGAGAGTAGAGAGAGAAAAACTGTAGAGAGAAAAAGTAGAGAGAGTAGTGAGAGAGAATAGTGTCGGAACTTTGGAAAATGTGTACAATATTTATAATAAAATAATCTCTGAGTGCGCGTGTGTGTAGAGTGGCAGAATTGCAAATACGTATAGATCTGGGGCTAAAATCAAATAACTTGTAACAGATTTTCAAAATCAGATAGTTTTAACAAATTTTCAAAATCAAATAGTTTTAAAGGATTTTCAAAATCAAATAGAAAACAGATTTTCAAATTCAAAATATCCAAACAGATTTAGCTAATCTTCTAATTTATTAATAACCAAATCATAACAAACTAATTAATTACCAGAATTAGTTAATAATTCTCCTAACTGCCCATTTTTAACTAAACAATTATTCTTCTTAGTTACAAATAAATAAATGATTACGAAAAATAGTTAATCAAAACTTATCTTTTCTTTTAGTTTAATACAATCAAAATCCATAGTAAGAAAACAGTAAATATAACTAATAAATAATGATGCATAATTGACTACTAATAATTAGGATTAATTAATGAAGTTTTTAAATCATAAAAACAGTCTAACAGAAATGATAATCAATAAAACTAAACTTTTCTCATAAGTTTAAATTTATTATCAAATATTTTATTTTCATAAATAATCAAAAATTCATTAATTAAATAACTATCCAAATAAAATTGGTTTTATTCACGAAACACTATTATACCTAAACGAAATTAGAAAAAATCTTAAAAATTTACCAAAATTGATTGAGGGAGTTACAATATAGAAGGCTCATAATAGCACTCTAAGTCTGAGTACCACTAAGACATCACACTAATTGCGACCTCGAGGACCTGTATGGGCCACCACTAAAAATGTGTCATGACCCGCACCCGATGTGAGGGCACGAGTACGAGACAATGCCCAGTCTACGATGCAGCATCGGTGTTAGAATGCTGTCTAGGTCTACTATACAATCTAGTACAACTCATGAATAAGTATCATAACCTGTCAATGATATCTCAAATCCAAAAGGAGGACAAATAATGATAATATTCATATTTAATTACTATAACTATAAGGAAGATAAATGACACGATAAAAACATAAAAGCTATGATATGATAGTCCAAAGAAGTCTAGAAGCATAGCATAATACAAAATCACATCCAGAGTCTATGAGTCTAACTATCTCATCATAACATAAGTCTCAGAATAATAACATGCCAAATAAGTCAGAAAGCTAGAGACAAATCCAGTACTAATAGCTAATCTAATTGATTCGCTACTAGTGTCTCCTCAGTTGGAGCTAGTGCCTCCTGAGCCAATGTCTCCTGGTCTACACCTACTACATCTTGTGGTCCGTAGTAGATAGGATATCCACTATCTAAATCATCTAAAAAATATATCCAGTCAGGATTGGAGCGAAGCACACCTCTAATAACAGTTCCAGTAAATGATATAGACTATGTAAAAGTAAATAGAAAGAATATACAATATAATATAACAGGTACATGAATATAATAAGACATGGAAATGTTGTAATTAAACACAAGAGCAAGAACTATCATGTACAAGAATCAGAAAATAACTATCTAAGTGAGTGAGTACTAGTTTCAACATGTGATCGACTTGGAAACTTGATACAAGGATTATGGCCTGGTTAATCATACATGCGATGTATGATTAATACTATTTAAGGAACAAGACTTGATACAATAAGGGTATGATCATATATCTACGCTAATACTTCCTATCCCTAACAGCTATAGTGGATCCAACTATGGTACGTTACGACACGGATTCTCTGAGAAGGTCGCGAGCCATCTTAGGAATCAGTGTAAATACAATATACAAGAACAACAATAAGGCTTGCACAAGGTACACCAAGATATACAAGGAATAACATCTCATAATGGGATCCAGAAATACCAATCCGTGTAACCACGTGTCAAGAAATTAAGGATATCTACACTAAATACAAAAAATAGAAATCATAAACGAAATATCAGATAATGTACTCGCTTGAAATCCAGTGTGAAGTATCAACATTATCCAAAATAGTGCCTCTAAGACCTAAATATGGAATATCAATGTCAATTGGTGTTTGAAGTGATAATCAGTGATATCTAACTTGAAATGTGAATTCTAGGCCAATTCTAGACCATGGACGTTAAACTAGGTCATATCTTACTAAACTAAGTCAAACTAGGTCATTTCTAGATTTATATGTCCATAACTTGCTATACCAAGGTGTCCTAGCTAATACTAGGTAATACAAGCTCATTTCCCTAGGTATCTATCCTATAATGTATATGGATAGGCTCTAATTTAATACTTTTACTAATTACCCTTACACTATGCATATTACCTTAACATCTACCCACATGTTACCCAATTACCCTTTTACATATTTACCCCGTAAGCAAATACATATGCACATGCCTATTACCTTACATATTCCACACATACATAGGTAATACCCATGCCTATACTTAAATGATACCTACACACTCCATATAGGTACAATATCCTAATCATAACCATACCTATACCTATATGTCCTATTACCTATTCATATCCTAACACATATCAAATGCCAATACCAATTACCTAGACATATGTGTTCACCATTCTAAACATTTACTTATACCCATTACCTATTCCACTGTCTACTAACCACACTCTAATCCTTTACCTACTCTATATACCAATACCCATTGACATTTGTCTAAACATTACCTACACACCCAAGATACTAGGATACTCACATTATACACACACACACACACACACACACAAACACCCCATACATGCTAGGACACAACACACACACACATGGACAACTACCTATACATTAGGGGATGTCCACTACCTACTGTTGTCACTAGTAGTCAAGGGGACTGCTACATGCTCATTGCAACAGCAATGCAAGGCTAAGCATGCTGCCTATACTACTGCTATTACAATAATCTGTAAACAGCCTTGTTGTCCCCTACATTTAATGCCTCTCTCCCCTACTAGCAGTTGACAATGGCCCCCTACTCTAAGCTGCTGCAGGTGCACATCCTTACTGCATACAGCTATGTGCATTTTGCTGTTGTTTCACCTCCCTTCCTAGCTGCTGTTAGCCAATGCTCTACCAATAGCAGTTGAAGAACTACTGTTGCTATGCTCCATTATGCTACTGTTGCTACTGCTTTGCCACTCCCGTGCCGCCTCTGCTGCGAGCACGTGCCGCTCGTGGACGACCACTGGTGCCGTCGCTCCCCTTCCTATCTCTACTCCATACAGCTTTTAGTCAAAACAAAATAGTGTACTCAATTTCTCCCTCTCCACACTACCGCTATGCAGCACTACCTACCTATCCATCCATAGAATACACACCATAGACACCTACACTCACAAACACATATACACATCTATGAACCTATGCACACACACACACACACAATCATATACTAGTGACACCCCCCCCCCCCCCACACACACACGGACACACACACACACGCACATACACATAATATATATATATATATATATATATATATATATATATATATATATATATATATATATATATTCACACACACACACACGCACATACACATAATATATATATATATATATATATATATATATATATATATATATATATATATATATATATATATATATATATTTATATATATATATATATATATATATATATACACACACACATGCACACATGACCACACACTCATCTACATGCGTACACACAAGCCTACTACCTATGACACTCAACATACATACACCTATATATATCTATATATAAGGATACACACACCTACATGTCTATACACAATTATAGTGATGCATATACACATACACACATGTACACCTATGACACTCATAGAATGCACCAAACCAAACGCTTGGTGTGCATCACCCTAGTATCGCACCGATCTATGATACTCTTGTGATAGCCCAAGATACCTATACCAAACCTTATCCGAATCTACCCAAATCTCATGAGCATGCATAAAACATATATTAGAGTCTAAATAGAACAATCTACTAGTGCAATGTGCCATGAAGAATTGGACATGTGTGCCACAAGTGTCGGAGGGAAAAAAAATCCCAAAATGACTAAGTGTCCTACCATATCTTGATACGGCCCACTCGTATCCAATTATGGACACAGATCTAGACACACACAACCAAATCTAGTCCAAATAGATATAGATTAGCAAATGACAAACACTTGGAACACCAATCTCAAAATTCTCCTAAAATTGGCACAAATCACAACATAACTTTCACATAAAGGGTTATTAGAGCCTAATTCTTCCTCCTATAGGTAGTCCTAGTCCATGGGTGTATTTCTAAGAGTCTAATTGCACAAATAGAGTCTAATTAGAGAGAAAATTAAGATATATACCTATTAGAAGATGGATTCTCAATGCAAAGTCAAATGGACACGATCGGACACGAACTCCTAGCAATTGGCCTCCTCTTTTAGTGCTCCTAGCTACCAAGCTCCTAGGCTCCACCAAGTGATGAGAATGAAGAGAATTTGAAGAGAATTGGAGTAGAATTGAGAAGAATTTGTGGAAGGATGGATCAATTTGGGGAAGAACACCAAATTGGGATAAAATGACACAATAAAATGAAGAGAGAGAGAGAGAGAGAGTACTCCTCCCTCTTATGGATGGCCATGCTAGGTCATTCCATGCCAATACAAGATGTCTAATATGCCCTTCTAAGCTTGTCATGAAGGCTAATTAATGCATGGAAGCTTGTAATCCTATTTTGGTAAATAGACTAATCTCCATTTAATAAATGACATGACTAAATGGGTCTAATTGGGCCTAATCCAAAATATTGGTCCTTGTGTCATGTCATTCTAATTGTTAGGCTCTAGTGTCATGTCTAGTCTAATTGGTACACTAACACACATCTAACCAATAGGCTAGTCCACTAACCATAATAACTAACACAAAATAAATAAATTAAATATGCACAAAAATAATATATAGTATGAATTGACAAAATTATCCCTATTTGGAAAGGTGGTAGTGACAGCGTGCCTAGTAATTGTACCTCCCTAATGTCCATACCTCACAATCATGTAAACATGGTCACGATAACGATAAGAAAACACGAACATTAATCAATCACTCGACTCTCGTATGTGTAAACAATCAAGGCACAAAAAATAGCATGTATAAGTAAAATACAACAATATAAAGTAAATTTACATGAAAGCATAAATAAGTACTTGCCTCGGTTAGTTTGGAGTCAATGTGCACGATATGATCTTCTTGGCACAAAATAGTCTCAGATGTCAAAACTATGCAAGATGATCTCAGATGATGGAACAGACCATGTCATAGAGTATAGAATAGTCAAATTAGCTAGGATCGATATAAAAAAAGTCCAAGTTTGCAGGAAAAGAAGAAATATACGATTAGTCATGGTCGAAATTCGATAAACAAAGGGATTTTGTATAAATAAATATATAACTATTTTGAAAAATTATTTATAATATTAAAAACTATATTTTTATTAATAAAAATATATATATATAAATACTAGAAATTTGGGTTTAAGCAAAAACCCAATTTTGAAATTAAATGTAGACTCAAAGTCCAATATAATATTTTGTTGCAATAAATTTTTTAGGAAATCATTTAATTATATTTATTTATTCAGAAAACTAACCATTTAAACTTAGTAAAAATATTAGACGCATAGAGCCCAAATCATTATTAATAGAACCCATAATATTTACCATGTACTAAATATAATGTTTATAGGTATATAAAACCCAAAATAGTTACATCAATTTTAAAACCCAAACATCTATTCCATATATATTTTATATAGCATGGTATTAGCCCAAAACCAATGGCCCAATAATAACTAAAATCTAAATTTTACCTCATTGGCTTTAAGCCCAACCATAAAAGCCCAATTAATATACCGAGCTCAGCCCAAAATAAATAATAATAATATTATTAACAGTAAAATAATAATAATAATAACAATAACAACAATAATAATAATAATAATTATAATACAGAGTTAATACTCTATTCTCGAACAGAGGAAGGGGGAGAGAGACCATTCTTTGTATTGGAAAAGAGGGTTTGTAGATGAATTTTTTAGAATTGCTCTTCTCCTTCTCCAAGAGGAGAAGAAGAACAAGAAGAATGAGCTAAAGAAGCTACACACACAAGACACATACCAACACTCATGTATGCATTATCACACACACACAAGCACACATCACTCGCACTCACTCATAAACTGTACATACACAAGCACTTCTCTTGCACACATATGTGTGCTACTACACACACAAATACTGCTCTGCACACATGTGTGTGCCACCACACACAAAAGACATTTACCTGCTGCCTGTGCAGCCTGTGCAAGGCTCATGTGCACTGGTGGCCAGGTGCACTCACATGTACAGTCGCCTTCTGCTGCTGTTGGTGGCCAAGGCAGTAAGGCCTGCTGCTGCCACTGCTTTACATTTTTTCCCTTTAGGCCCCTACTGCCTGCATGGCCTGTACACTCCAGTTCTCTCCTATACTGCTGCTGCCTTGAAGGTAGGAAGCCCCCTACACTAGCTGATGCTAAGGGTAGACATCACTCCCCCTTTACTGCTGTGGAGGCACAACAGTGACACCTCTCCCTTATACTGCTCCCATATGTAATGTGTACACCTACACATTTATCTTTAATGGATACACACACACATACACACCCTACATGGTATGTACATCTATAGTGAATCCTATTACACACATACTAATGTTAGAGATACCCCTACTCTAGTGTAGGTAATGCAAACATGTATTGTCACCTCCATTTTTCGTTATACGTATTTTCAGTATACGTGTACGGGATCCTGCACAGTATTTTTACTTGTCTTGTCTTCCTAGCTGATTTTGGTTTAATCTTGTTTAGATTCATCATGGCATGTCATGGTTTGATTTGGTTCATTATTTGGTTTGGGTTGGTTCAATCCCATGGTTCTTCATGTAAACCCCTACCTACCACCATCCCCCTTTATAAACCCACCTACTTTTCTCTCTCCTCATTAATCCTCATAACTTCTTCTTTTTCTTCTTTTCCATTAAAGACCTCTCCCCCTCCATAGGCAAGTGCACTTGCTCTCACTTAAGAACCCATTTTGATGGTTCCAATGACTTCTTAGCATGATTCTCTACCACTTTAGAACTTGGAGATTTTTATTTTGGTGCATAGGTTTTTGTAGATTTAGAAAATTGCCTTTTTTGGAAATTTGGAGTTTTGGTCTATTTAACTTCTTTATTTGCATGTTTTGATGGTTCCATGTCGTAGAGAATTTCGTTCTACCCTATTTTGACCTAAGGAATTTCGAATTTGGACTCCGGACGGAGATTTGGCGGAGTTTCGAAGTTTTCGGCCATGGTTCGTTCTTCCCGGATTCGTCGGAAGGACGAACAGTGCACTGCTTGGGCGCATGGACTTGTCATGCACCCAAAGCAGACTTTTCTCCCCTTTGGGCGCATATATATGTCCCCTTTGGGCGCATAGGTGCATCCACATGTGTGCGCATAGCCTTGTATTGGCGCATGAACTTCCTAAACAAGTCGCAGCACCTTTCCTTTTCCTTGGCACTTGGCCAAGGGTCTTGCTACCCTCAGGTGGGCGCATAGAGGGCTACCATGTGGGCGCATAGAGGGCTACCATGTGGGCGCATACAGTCCTACCGCTTTGGGCGCATAGTGGCCAGGCAGCACGCATTTGGGCTTTTTGTGATCTTTCGAGTTTTGCATCCTTTTGGCCAAGTTGTTTCATGACTTTCCATGAGTTGATCACACGATCACGACACAACCCATGCATGCACCAGCTTGGCATGACATGACATGACATGACATGACACGGCACGTGTGTGCCACGACTAAGCGTGGCACGACTCGTGCAAACCGCGGCGCGACTTAGCACAATTTGCTTACTCGCGGCACGGTTTTCCATGAACAACTATTATAAGAACGCGACATGACTTGTGCAAGCCGCAGTACGACTTGGAACGATTAGCACGATTTTGTTTGATCATGGCACGACTTTCTATGTTTTGCTAATATAGAGACACGATACGACTTGTACAAGCCGTGGCACGGCTTAGCACGAGTTGGCTTATATGTGGCCTCCATGTAGGCGCATATAATCCCGAGGGTGCATAGCCTTGGGATACATAATGATTTGGCCTTTTTCCCTTCTGCCATAATATGTACTTTCCTCTATAAGCCGCCATGTCCTTTGGCCTTATTACATTTCATGCTCTAAGCTATGTTGTCTTCATTACATCGGTGACCTGTTAGGGTGCACTCAGGATATGTCTCCTCTGCTTACATGATGATATGCTATATGATCATAACCATGATATGTGAATACAAAATGATGAATGGCATGTAATGAACCATGATGGCGGCCCGTCGTGGCACGCTCCTAGCAAGTAACAAGTACAAGTAACATGACATGATGGTGACCCGTTATGGTGTACCCCTGACAAGCAATCTTGACATGTAACTCATGAATGCTGTTACGACAGCTAACTGGACATGCTAGTAAACTCTCATGACACCGTAGGTGATTGTATTGAATGTGCTTGTATAAGCTATCAGTCTTGTTTCGCATCATGTCTAGGACTTGTATTCCTGGTTACCACGGTCAGGGATACATACTGAACCTGACTAGGTTAATGACTAGATTGATCAAGTAGTTCATATAGAGAGGTATTTCGACTACAAGCAATCTCGTTATCTGGACACCTTCTCTAATGGACTTGTAGCCTACCGATGAGTAGGGCACATTTCCAGCTCACTGTTATGTGGGGCACTACATGAAATGATTACTATGCACACTATCATGTGTTGCACTCAAGTCACCTAACAAGACATGATAACTCTCAGTTTGAACCTTGCGTCTGGATAACCTGGATGGTCTGCAGGGCTTGTGGCCATAGGTATACCTCACTGCATCTTACTAGTAACTAGGCCTGTGATAACCCTAGTTAGTTAACTATCAAGCCGTATTCTTGCTTGGCCGTGAATGTTAGATGAAGTCACATCTTGTCTAGACCCAGTACATGGCTATCTCTCGACATGATTGTTTATGCTTTACTTATCGATAATTGGTTAGAGGCTAAGTTCTGCTCAGGTGAAGTGTTACAACTCCGATCCTTGTTTGGTTTACGGGTTGTAACTTGGTTACCGGAATAGTCCTTTAGTTATCTTATCGTTTATCATCCTGTTTTATGTAACTCATGTCTTATGTTATTTTATGTATGACCTTATGTGCTAATATGCTGGTTTTAGTTCTTAAGTGAAGCCTCCTTGTGGCACTTGCTCTTTATGGGGTCTGACCCAGCTGGTTTTGTATGGCCAGATTTTGGAGTAGCACCCGAGGATCTTCCAGCCTTCTAGCCAGATGGTGACCACTAGGCGCAACCCTGGCAACGAGTGGGTTTTATTTTGCTCTCCTACTCCCTTGTTAAAATATTCTTTTGAGACGTTTAGCCGCCGAGCAAGTGTTAGCTCGTTTGCAACTTTACTTACTGTCTGCCTACGGGCTGTAACATGATTGACAAATCCTAGGGTTGATCATGTATGACTTAAACTCTTGATAGTCTTCGCATTTTGTATGACTAGCTTCATGATCATCTGAATATATAATGTATAGGACGCCTTACTTTGTATGTCTGATGATCTACCATCTTGTTATAATTACTTGCTTGCTTGAGATTGAGACACTAGGCTTGTTCTTGACCTTAAGAGACTAATGGCTTTTAGTAAACCCTCATGCATCTAGACAGCCGTGACCATATTACGGGGTGGGATTAACTTCAAAGTACGTAGCTGGCTGTGTCTGTCCCCCGCTCTCCAGTATTCTAGTTCTGGGGTGTGACATGGTTAAAGTGGTGGCCCATGTAGGTCTTGTAAATCAAGATGGGTGAGGGTTTCACTGAATAGATGTCTCAATCAGCACTCGCCCTTGATCTCTACTCGTGTCTCCTAATCTTCCTGAAATCTTGATCTGATCACATGTTTATATCATTGATCTATCATGGTCATTCCTTATTGTTTCCTTTGTCGTTTCTTCAGCGGCATTGTTCCTGGTCCTACCGATCAGCAAGGCGAAGCACCTCCAGTGAACCAACAGCAATCGGGAGACCAGGTCCAGTACTCAGGAGTAGCCTCCAGAGTCATGCCTACTGGGGGTCAAGAGCCACAAGTTCAGCCAGTCCAGCCTACAGAGCCTGACAATGGAACCCTGGTGGGTCTCATTAGGGAATTGCTTGCATCTCAAGATCGTCGGGGCGATGCCCTGCACCAGGCAGTACAAGATGCCATGGGCCGTGTTGGTTATCAAGGGAACAGTGCGGCTAGCAGTTTCAAGTGCTTGAACCCTCCCTTCTTCGACGGTAGTGAGGACGCTATTACAGCTGATGCGTGGCTCCAGGACATCGAGATTATCTTAGATGCAGCCAAGACTCCAAAAGGAGAGCAGGTAGCTGTGGTGCGCCTGCAGTTGTTGGACCTAGCCCGCACCTGGTGGGCGATGATAGCAGTTGGGTTGGCAACGCCTGTTCCTTGGGCGGTATTCAGCGACAAGTTTTAGATCAAGTACTTCGATGTTGTAGCTCGGCACGACCTACAGACGAGGTTCACCAATCTCAGGCAGATGAGCAGGACGGTCGATGGATATATGGCCGAATTTTTGAGACTGAGTCGGTTTGCTCCCACCTTGGTGGCAACCGAGTTTGACCGAACGCAGCGGCTCCAGCAGGGACTCCACCTAGAGATCATTCTAGCAGTGGAGCAGTTTGAGCATCGGACTTTTGGTGCTGTTTTGCGAGTAGCGAAGAGGCATGAGTATACTTCGTAGAGGATAGTGGACAGAACGGAAGGACGGAAGCGGTCCCATGGTCAGATAACCCAGTCCTCATCCCCAGCCCCGGCAACTAGGGCCTTGACCATTGGAGCTCCGAGGAGGGCAGCATCAGTTATGTCGATTCAGCACTCGACTCCGACGTACCCTCAGCAGAAGCGGAGGCAGTCTTCCATAATGGGCTGCACTCATTGTGGAAAGCCAGGATATGTAGTGTCAGAATGCCACAGAGCACAAGGATTGTACTTGGCTTGTGGGGCATCGGATCACATGATAGGGTCCTGCCCACAAAGAGCCGGTTTATCCTCATCGGCCCAGACTAGTCCCTCGGTAAGGGGACTAGCACCAGTGCAGCAGCAGCAGTACCAGCCTCCGAGGCTATTGCCACCTCAGGCTCAAGCATTTCAGTAGCAGCGACCGCAGCAGTATGCCCAGGTCCAAGCTCAGGTTCATAACCGCCAGAGAGGTTTCCAGCAGAATGGACCAGCACCCAGAGGGCAAGGTCATATGATGGCTTTGACCGTAGAGGAGGAGTTGGCATCATGTGAGGTGGTGGCAGGTACCATTCTCGTCGACTTTTTTCTGTATCAGTATTATTTAATTCGGGTGCATCGTATTCATTTATGTCTGCATGATTCGTAACACGGATAGGACTGGAGCCCGAGTCATTATCAGTAAGGCTCAATATACTTACTGGTAACGGTCTTGTGGAAGTAGATAGAGTATTTTCCTCGTATCGAATCGTAGTTAGCGGTAGAGAGTTTCCCGCTAGGTTGATAGAGTTTCTGATGGTCGATTATGATGTGATCCTAGGGATGGATTGGTTGAGGGACCAGTATGCTAGAATAAATTACCATATCGGTAAGATTATTTTTAGTATTCCTGGTGAGCCAGAGTTTTTATTTTTTCGAGGCGGAGTAGAACCTTCTTTCCCAGCGTTGTGGATGGCAGTAGCAGCAGCAGTTCAGTTTCCCAGAGTTGTAGAAGAGTTTCCTAACTAGGGCTGCAAATGAGTCAAGCCGTTTGGGAGCTGCTCGAAGCTCGGCTCGATAAAAGCTTGTTTGAGCTCGGTTCGTTTAGTAAACAAGCCGAGCTCAAGCTTCGTTTTTGAGCTCGTTTAATAAATAAGCCAAGCTCAAGCTTAGAAGTACTCGGCTCGTTCGAGATCGCAAACTGACTCGTTTATGAGCTTGCGAGTTGGCTCGTTTAGAAGCTCGTTTAGGAGCTTGTTTAGAAGCTCGTTTGTTTGTTGAATTCTAATTTTATGTATGTTTGTATAGTGATATGGTTGTGTTCTTTATATATTTATATGTCCTTAATAATTGATATGAAAGAACTTTTTAAATTAAATTGTTAAATTACAGGTACTTGAATTCAAGCGTAACTAGGTTGAAATCGAGCTCATTAAGCTTGAAATAAAGGTGAACAAGCTTGAAATCAAGCTTAATGAGCTTGATATGAGCTTATCGAGCTTGTTTATCAAGCTTGAATCAAGCTTGCTTATCAAGCCAAGCTCGAGCTCAAACCAAGCCAAGCTCAAGCTTAATATAAACAAGCTCAAGCCAAGCTCAAGCTCTAAAATAAAAAATTTATCAAGCTTGAGCTCAAGCTCGAACTCGATTAATTCTAGTCAAGCCAAGCTCAAGCTTACAAAAGCTTGGCTCGTTTACAGCCCTATTCCTGACGTATTTTTTGAAGAACTTCCAGGCATGCCCCCAGAGAGAGAGAGATCGAGTTCACTATTGATTTGATTCCCGGATCAGCACCAGTGTCAGAGAGAGTCTATAGGATGGCGCCTTCAGAATTGGAGATCTTGTATAAGATGATTGAAGAACTTAGAACCAAGGGTTTCATTCGTGCTAACGGATTACCTTGGGAAGCTTCGATGCTTCTTGTGAAAAAGAAGGATGGTACGTCAAGATTATGTGTTGATTATCGTACCTTAAACTCTGTAACAATCAAGAACGGATATCCTCTACCAAGGATAGATGACTTATTTGATCAGCTCAAGGGAGCGGCTGTATTCTCGAAGATTGACTTACGGTCAGGGTACCATCAGATCAGATTCAGAGAGCAGGACATCCCGAAGACAGCATTCAGATCGAGGTATGGACATTGGGAGTTCCTAGTTATGCCATTTGGAGCGACCAATGCGCCAGCCGTATTCATGGACCTCATGAATCGTATCTTCATGCCCTATTTGGACAAGTTCATGATAGTGTTTATAGACGACATCTTAGTCTATAGCAAGAGTGAGGCAGAGCATGAGCAGCATCTCCGTGTGGTTCTTCAGATTCTCAGGGAGCACCAGTTGTACGCGAAGTTCAGTAAGTACGAGTTTTGGTTGGATCGTATCTCGTACTTGGGTCACATCATCACCAGAGGTGGAGTGAAAGTGGACCCCCAGAAGATAGTTGTCATAGAGGCATGGCCAGTACCTAGCACTGTCGCGGAAGTTTGGAGTTTTCTTGGATTGGCTGGTTATTACCGACGGTTTGTGTCAGACTTTGCTCGAATTTCAGCGCCATTGATGCAGTTGACCCGCAAGGATGTACAGTTTGCTTGGACAGTAGAGTGTCAGAGTTCATTCGAGAAGTTGAAGCAGAGATTGATGACGGCCCCCATTCTCACTCTTTCCGATGGGACTGGAGAATTTTCAGTGTATTGTGATGCTTCAGGCAGAGGATTGGAATGCGTATTGATGTAGCATGGTAAGGTAGTCGTTTATGCGTCACGTAAGCTTCGTGACCATAAGAGGAATTATCCTACCCATAACTTGGAGTTAGCAGCAGTAGTTTTTACATTGAAGCTTTGGAGGCATTATTTATATGGAGATCGGGTAGAGATTTTCACCGACCACAAGAGTCTTAAGTATGTGTTTACCCAGAAGGACCTCAATATGCGTCAAAGAAGATGGCTAGAGCTACTTGTGGATTATGACATCAACTTGCAGTATTATTCTGGAAAGGCCAACGTAGTAACAGATACATTGAGTAGGAGAGTCGAAGTTTATTTTTTAACAGCACAGTCAGAGTTGTTAGCAGATCTTCAGAAGATGGGTATTGAAGTTGTTCTTCCTTCCAGTGTGGCATTGATGGCTGGTATGCAAGTTCAGTCCATTATAGTTGAGAGGATCAAGTTAGCTCAGTCCACGGATTCTAAGCTTCAGCGGCTTAGGACAGAATGTGTAGCAGGGAGAAGACCATAGTTATGTATTTATGAAGATGGTACACTCCGACATGAGAGGTGTCTTTGTGTACCCAGTGGAGATATCAGACAGGAGATTATGGCAGAAGCTCACAGTTCTCAGTATTCGATTCACCCGGGTGGTACAGAGATGTATCGTGATATTTGACAACATTTTTGGTAGAATGGCATGAAGAGGGAGATAGCCCGATTTATCTCTCGTTGTTTGGTTTGTCAGCAAGTTAAAGCCGAACATCAGAGACCGGCTGGACTTCTTCAACCTTTACCGATCCCAGAATGGAAATGGGAGCACATTACCATAGATTTTTGTGACTGGATTACCTAGATCCCCTGCTGGAAGAGATGATATCTGGATTATAGTCGACAGACTCACGAAGGTAGCTCATTTTATTTCCTTTAAAATCGGTCAGTCGATGGATCAGCTTGCAGAGATATACCTCAGACAGATAGTCAGATTGCATGGAGTACCACTCAGTATTGTGTCCGACAGAGATTCGAGATTTACCTCGCCCTTTTGGCGGAGTCTTCAAGAGAGTTTGGGGACTCGTCTCAAGTTCAGTTCAGCCTACCATTCACAGACAGATGGCCAGTCAGAACACACGATCCAGACTCTTGAAGACATGCTGCAGTCATGTACACTCGACTTCGGTGGTTCGTAGGAAGATCACCTGCATCTCGTGGAGTTCTCCTACAATAACAGTTTTCAGGCCAGTATCTAGATGGCACCCTTTGAAGCCTTGTACGGCAGGAAGTACAGATCTCCTTTAGCTTGGGATAATATCGGTGAAAGGCAAATGCTTGGACCAGAGATGGTGATGCAGACTGTTGAGGTGGTCAGACAAGTCAGGGATCGTCTTCGAGTTGCACAAGATCGCCAGCGTCATTGGGCCGATTCCCATCGGCGTCCCCTTGAATTCTCTGTTGGCGACCATGTATTTCTTAGGATCTCGTCTACCCGTGACATCATTCGGTTCGGCATACGGAGAAAGCTTAGTCCTAGGTATATAGGGCCGTTCGATATTATAGAGCGAGTAGGTTATGTGTCTTATCGTCTCGCTCTTCCGCCGTCGTTACGTGAGGTACATGATATCTTCCATGTATCCCAATTGCGATGGTATGTCCCAAATCCGAGTCATGTCCTTGATCATTCAGAATTGGTTGTTGGTACCAACCTTTCGTATGAGGAGAGACCTGTATCTATATTGGACCGAAGAGAGAAGATACTCAAGAGCAAGACTATCAAGTTAGTCTGTGTTGCTTGGGGTCATCACTCTTTGAGTGAGTCAACGTGGGAGCGTAAGGATGATATCCGATCGCGATATCCCGACCTGTTTGACTCGTAAGGTATAATGTCTTTTTTATGCCTTATGCCTTCAACTTCATTGCTTGCATGAATGATTGCTTGATTTATTGCTTAGTTATAACTTGCCTGTGATTAGAGTAGCTTGCTCGACATCTCTAGCCCCTTGATTAAATTTTAAAGATAGAATTCTTTTAAGGTGGGTAGAGTTGTCACCTCCGTTTTCCGTTATACGCATTTCCAGTATACGTGTACGGGATCCTATCCAGTATTTTTACTTATCGTATCTTGCTAGCTGATTTTGGTTTAATCTTGTTTAGATCCAACATGGCATGTCATAGTTTGACTTGGTTCATTATTTGGTTTGGGTTGGTTCAATCCAATGGTTCTTTATGTAAACCCCTACCTACCACCATCCCCTTTATAAACCCACCTACTTTTTTCTCTCCTCATTAATCCTCATAACTTCTTCTTCTTCTTCTTCTTCCATTAAAGACCTCTCCCTCTCCATAGGCAAGTGCACCTTGATCTCACTCAAGAACCCATTTTGATGGTTCCAAGTACTTCTTTGCATGATTCTCTACCACTTTAGAACTTGGAGATTTTCATTTTGGAGCATGGGTTTTTGTAGATCTAGGAAATTGCCTTTTCGGAAATTTGGAGTTTTGATCTATTTAACTTCTTCATTTGCATGTTTTGATGGTTCCATGTCGTAGAGAATTTCGTTCTACCCCATTTTGACCTAAGGAAGTTCGAATTTGGACTCCGGACGGAGATTTGGCAGAGTTTCGAAGTTTTCGGCCATGGTTCGTTCTTCCCGGATTCGTCGGGAAGACGAACAGTGCACTGCTTGGGTGCATGGACTTGTCATGTGCCCAAAGCAGACTTTCCTCCCCTTTGGGCGCATATATATGTCCCCTTTGGGCGCATAGGTGCATCCCCATGTGTGCGCATAGCCTTGTATTGGCGCATGAACTTCCTAGACAAGTCGCAGCACCTTCCCTTTTCCTTGGCACTTGGCCAAGGGTCTTGCTACCCTCATACGGGCGCATAGAGGGCTACCATGTAGGCGCATAGAGGGCTACCATGTGGGCACATAGGGGGCTCCATGTGGGCGCATACATCCTCCCCCTTTGGGCGCATAGTGGTCAGGCAACACTCATTTGGGCTTTTTGTGATCTTTCGAGTTTTGCATCCTTTTGGCCAAGTTGTTTCATGACTTTCCATGAGTTGCTCACACGATCACGACACAACCCATGTATTCCCTAGCTTGGCATGACATGACATGACACGACACGGCACGTGTGTGCCACCGCTAAGCGTGGCACGACTCGTGCAAACCGCGGCGCGACTTAGCACGATTTGCTTAGTCGCGACACAGTTTTCCATGAACATCTATTATAAGAACGTGACACGACTTGTGCAAGCCGCAATACGACTTGGCACGATTAGCACGATTTTGTTTGATCATGGCCCGGCTTTCTATGTTTTGCTAATATAGAGACACGATACGACTTGTGCAAGCCGTGGCACAGCTTAGCACGAGTTGGCTTATATGTGGCCTTCATGTAGGCGCATATAATCCCGAGGGCGCATAGCCTTGGGACACACAATGATTTAACATTTTTCCCTTTTGCCATAATATGTACTTTCCTCTATATGCCGCTATGTCCTTTGGCCTTATTATATTTCATGCTCTAAGCTATGTTGTCTTCCTTACATTAGTGACCCGTTCGGGTGCACTCATGATATGTCTCCTCTGCTTACATGATGATATGCTATATGATCATAACCATGATATGTGAACACGAAATGATGAATGGCATGTAATGAACCATGATGGCAGCCCGTCGTGGCACGCTCCTAGCAAGTAACAAGTACAAGTAATATGACATGATGGTGAGCCGTTGTGGTGTACCCCTGACAAGCAATCTTGATATGTAACTCATGAACGCTGTTGTGACAACTAACTGGACATGCTAGTAAACTCTCATGACACCGTGGGTGATTGTATTGAATGTGCTTATATAAGCTACCAGTCTTGTTTTGCATCATGTCTAGGACTTATATCCCTGGTTACCACGGTCAGGGATACATACTGAACCTGACTAGGTTAATGACTAGATTGATCAAGTAGTTTATATAGAGAGGTATTTCGGCTACAAGCAATCCCGTTATCTGGGCGCCTTCTCTGATGGACTTGTAGCCTACCGACGAGTAGGGCACATTTCCACATTACTATGCACACTGTCATGTGTTGCACTCAAGTCACATAACAAGACATGATAACTCTCAGCTTGAACCTTGCGTCTGGATAACCTGGATGGTCTGCAGGGCTTGTGGCCGTAGGTATACCTCACTGCATCTTGCTAGTAACTAGGCTTGTGATAACCCTAGTTAGTTAACTATCAAGCCGTATTCTTGCTTGGCTGTGAATGTTGGATGAAGTCCCATTTGTCTAGTCTTGTCTAGACCCAGTACATGGCTATCTCTGGACATGATTGTTTATGCTTTACTTATCGATAATTGGTTAGAGGCTAAGTTCTGTTTAGGTGAAGGGTTACAACCCCGGTCCTTGTTTGGTTTACGGGTTTGTAACTTGGTTACCGGAATAGTCCTTTAGTTATCTTATCGTTTATCATCTTGTTTTATGTAACTCATGTCTTATGTTATTTCATGTATGACCTTATGTGCTAATATGCTGATTTTAGTTCTTAAGTGAAGCCTCCTTGTGGCACTTGCTCTTTCTGGGGTCTGACCCAGCTGGTTTTGTATAGCCAGATTTTGGAGTAGCACCCGAGGATCTTCCAGCCTTCCAGCCAGATGGTGACCACTAGGCGCAACCCTGGCAACGAGTGGGTTTTATTTTGCTCTCCCACTTCCTTGTTAAAATATTTTTTTGAGGCGTTTAGCCGCCGAGCAAGTGTTAGCTCTTTTGCAACTTTACTTACTGTCTGCCTACGGGCTGTAACATGATTGACAAATCCTAGGGTTGATCATGTATGACTTAAACTCTTGCTAGTCTTCGCCTTTTGTATGACTAGCTTCATGATCATTTGAATATGTAATGTATGGGACGCCTTACTTTGTATGTCTGATGATCTACCATCTTGTTATAATTACTTGCTTGCTTGAGATTGAGACACTAGGCTTGTTCTTGACCTTAAGAGACTAATGGCTTGTAGTAAACCCTCATGCATCTAGACAGCCGTGACCGTATTGCGGGGTGGGATTCACTTCAAAGTACGTAGCTGGCTGTGTCTGTCCCCCGCTCTCAAGTATTCTGGTTCTGGGGCGTGACATGTATAGTCAAGTGTCACACTCACACTCCTTATGTTAGAGAATACCCACACTCACATGTTCTTTATGCAACCCCCACACACACATTGCATATACAAGGTACACACACCCTCACTAATGTGTCCATAGGACCCACACACATATACATATACAACTATATGCAAAATATACACACATGTTCATATGTGAACACATTCACACATGTACACATGCAAATATACAAATACTTGGTGTGCACCACCCTCGTATCGCACTAGTCTACGATACGCTTGTGATATGCCCAGATATCTATAGCAATCTTGTCTGAATACTACCAAAACACATGAGCATGCCTAAAATAACAATTAGAATCTAACTAGAGTGATGTCTAGCTAGTGCAATGTGTCATGTGAAATGTGACATGTACGTGACAAGTACAGGAGGAGAAATCTTCCAAATTGACTCTGTGTCCTATAGTATCATGACACAACCTACTCGTATCCATTTGTGAATACATATCTAGCTACACACAACATTCACATGCCTATTCAGCCTATCAAACCAAATGACAAACACTTGATGCACCATTCTTAGATTTTTCCAAAAATGACATAAAAACTCTATGTAACTTCTACCAAAATGGTTATTAGAGCATAGTCCTTCCTCCTATAGGTACCCCTAGTCCATGGGTGTGTTTCCTAATGATCCAATGCATGTATTAGAGTCTACACATAGAGAAAAGTTAGCTGTATGCATATTGGAAGATGTATTCATAATATAGCACCACCAATGGACACAAAAGAGATGTTGGACACAACCCTCAAGCCAAGTAGCCTCCTCTTTACTCCTTCGCTCCCATGCTTCTAGGCTTATTGGATGAAGAGTAAGAAGATTGAGGATGATTGGGAATGATTTTGATGGAGGAATGAGAAGGGTTTTTGGGAAGAACACCAAACTAGGTTTTTGTGCTCCAAATGGAGAAGTGTATTGAATGAGCCTATCCTCCCTTATGGCCGGCCACTATAAGCCCTAGTCATGTCAATGTAAGATGTCCACAACGCCCTTTTTAAGTTGTCATGAAGGTTTGGCTAATGAATGGAAGCTTCTAGTCTAAGTTGGTAATTAAATCTAATCCTTATTCATGACTAGTTATGACTTAGTTGAGTCTCAATATGACTAACTTAGAATGTTGGTCCAAGTGTCATGACAAGTCTAATCGGGTTCACTAACCAAGAGTCCAATAAATAGGCTAGTCCAGTAATAAATGCAACAATCACTTATAATTAATTAAATAAATATACAAACTATATAAATAATATAAAATGACAAAAATAATCCCATCTGGGATTATGATAGTGACACTTTGAACACTACCATATCACTTTAACCAACTAGTAAAAAATCACAAACAAAAGTTAATTATTAAATCTATTCAATCATCAATCAAAAATGTTATATTTTTATATAAACTATATATTTTCAAAAATATTTATACATTCACCAAATATAAAAATAAAATATTTTAAAAATTTAGTGTCTAAAAATTATAGAATTTTTGAATATATACTTTAGTACCATAAGAGCATACATCGTTCTCGTTCGGAAAATATTTTCTCAAATATCATGGAGAGAGAGAGAGAGAGAGAGAGAGAGAGAGAGAGAGAGAGAGAGATTCATGCATCGTACGTTCTCTGGCTGAAATGAAATTACTCAGTGTTCCGGGTTCATTGACGCTTGATCTGTACCTAATGATACAATGATACATGGTTTATGTTTTCTTTCTTTAATTTAGATTTCTATAAAATAGAAAAATATAGGTTGTATTATTATGTCATTAGGTACGGACTAAGGCTCATCATGAAGTGAATAATTTCTCATGGAAGTCGACCAGCTGATAATACATGCGAAGAGTAGTCTCATCTACATCTCTACTATTATAATGAGGATTGAAAACGACTCAATAGTGAGCCGCTCAAGCCGTATGTATATCACATACTAATTAATAATTTTTTTAAATTCATATAATTAAGTACCACCAATACATGCCTTTTGTATATCCTCACGTAAAAATAATCTGAAATCCATATGACTTATGTAAAATTAACTTAAAAACCTTACAATTATTTCAACATATATCCAAAATCCTATAACCAACACACACACATATATGGAAATGGTAATTGTGTCCAACGTCCCCACTTGGAATCGATCACCTGACCAATCGGGTCGCATGCCTCACCATTATCACTTAAATTCATCATCATCATCATCATCATCATATATATATATATATATATATATATATATATATATATATATATATATATATATATATATATATATATATATTTATGGAGCGTTCGGTTTATTCAGTTTGAACCGAACCGAATTAGTCAAACCGAAAAAACCAAAGTTTAAAAATTCAAAACCGAAACTGAACCAAATTAGCCAAAACCGAAACCGAATGGATTATTTATATTGTTTAATGGATCGGATCCAAACTTGAGATCGTGATTAAATTATATTAAAAATTATATTTTTTAGAAATATTTAGACTTTGGGTCTTGGATAAGTTAGGATATTTGTGTTTGAGTCTCCATAATGGATATAATTAGTGTTTGGGTCTTGAATAAGTTAGAATATTTGTGTTTGGATTTTCATAATATACGTAATTAGTGTTTGGATTTTGGACTAATGGTTGACTATTAAAATCCAACTAAAAAAATGAAAAAAAGAAGGAAAAAGAAAGAAAAATGAAACAATGAAAAAAAATGAGAGGACGAATAAAAATGAAAATAGAGTAGAAAACCGAAAAAAAACAAAATAAAAAAAAGAAATAAAACGAGAAAAAAATGACGAAATAAAACGAAAAGAAGGATTAAAAAACTAAAAAAGAAAAAAAAATTGAAAAAAATTTGAGCATAAAGTTGGACTAGTTGTTAAATTGTTGAATTTTAAAATTTGTTGAATTTCAAAATTGAGCATAAGTTAGACTAGTTGTTAAATTATCAAAGTTGAAATTCAAATACATACATATAATTGTTATTTTTAAAATGTACACAATTTTAATTACAAAATATGCAAAGAATTGAACGTATTTTTACATAATTGTATAATTCTTATTCGGTTTTCGGTTTTGGACCGAAATCGAAACCAAAACCGAAACTGAATAAGCAATTTTAGTGCTTTCACAACCGAAATAGGACCAATTTTTTGGAAATCGAACCGAATCTCGTAATCGGTTCGATTCGATTTTCAGTCTAAAATCAGATAATGCTCACCCCTCCAATATTTAAACTAACTACATAGTATTATCTAAACATATATACAAAATTCTACAAAAAAAAACAAATTATAATTATAATATATTTAATCTTTAAACTATATGTAAACTAACGATATTATCTAAACATATATTCAAAATTCTAGAAAAATAAATTTTGTTAAAATATATTTAATATCTAAATTATATTTAAGTTTAAATATATCCAAACTTCTAATTTATCTTTTTTACAATTTTTTTATTCACTACACGTGCACGTCACTGGTCTATGTAGAGGGGAGGATCCGGCTCTAGCTGGGCCTAGAATGGGCCTTCTTGTTGTTGGTTTCAGTCTGGACAATAAATAAACCCTTGTAACCCCTACCGGAACAGGATGGTAAGTGGGGGCAGCGCTATGAAGGTCGCTCTTATCACCCCCGCGAGCTCACCCGTCTCTTCTTTTTCTTTCCGGCACAAGGTAAAACATCCTCCTTATTTTTCTTCAATTTCATTTGCGCATCTTCTTTTTTTCTTTTTTCAAACTCAATCTTGGCCTAAAAATTAATACTACTATTGGAGTTTGTGAGAAAACTATAAACCCTAGACTGACCACCAAATTGCTATGGTTTGTTTACTCATGTATAACTGGCTCCAAATTGGAATAATTACAGCTGGTTAACATTTTCCTGAACCAAATTTAAGCTTCGGTCGGCATCGACTTACATCTATCTTAAGAAGGAGCATACCTACATCGAAATTGTACTTGGTGGTGGTTGAAATTGATGAGATCCTGTACTGATATGAGTTGACACTCCAGGTCTAGAACTTGGAATTGTGACTATGTCGAATATAGCTTCAAGTCAAACAATACATGACTAAAAATGTTCATATGGGAAGATAAAGAGATCAATTGTTGGTAGATCAAAGTTATGTTACATGGTCAAACTATCGTGTTAATAAACTATTATTTGGTCAAATAAAAGAATAAATGCTTTTAAAACGGAATGGCTCTAGTTTGGAGCTTGACTATTATTCCATTGAGGACTAGTTATGGAATAGAATGCAATCGTTATGATTAGAAGATAATGATCCAGGAGAGAAATATGTGTTTGGCAAGAATATCCAACTCCATCTGTGCTGTGCTTAATGTTTTATACTTTTACTGTTAGTACCAAGTCCGGGAGTGCTGCGTAGGGTAGCCGACATCCATCATAAAGCATTGTCGGATCTCCATGAAAGTTCATGTATACGTTTGTGTGGGGCTTACTATACACTTTGGTTTTTAGAACCATGCAAGTTCGCAAAATCTAGATTCTTGTTCTTATAATTGTTGCTGTTCTTGTTATTTCTTGTTCAAATACTAATTATGATTATTTTGTTTGTTCTTCAGTAATATAAATGTGAATTTGAAGTTTCCCATAAAATATTTATTTCCCCTAATGTAATCTGCTTGTATTTCATGTATGATCTGTGTGCACCCACTTTCACATGAAGGGTATATCAAATTGGTTTTTTATAATGTGAGCTCGAACTGTAACAGCTTCACCTTAAGGGTAAAGTGATGGTGGCAAGGTACATACTCTTAAATTTAGTTTTCCAAGTTTAAGAGACAAGAAAACTTCATCCCTAATTTTGGGGGTCGGCTTCATGATATCTTTGGTCCTTTGTTAAGGGTCATTCCTTTATCCTTCTGTGTAAAGCGTCATTTCCTCTCTAACATTTGCAACAACCATATTGACACAGCAACGAAATGCTATGAATGAGAGCCGATGACAAACGATAACGAAGACTTGTACCTAAATTCTTGAGAACCATAATCATACTAGATAAACTCCCATGGAGCAATAAAAACTCAAATTTTATTAATAAAAACAAAGCTCCTCTACTCCTTAAATCTTATTTATAATAAAACCTTACTTAGACCCTAAGAAATAAATCTAAACATGCTAGGAAAGTTAGTGAAAAAGATGTAAAGAAATCCTAATAAAAAAGATTTGAAAAATCTTCCAAACCAGCCCTAAAATGTCCTAAAGTAGGACCAATCAACCTGGACCCTGAATTTTGCCGAAACTTTGGGTTTTCTTCAGCCTGGATATGTAGGAACCTGGAATATTCAGGACCACAGAAGTGTGGTTTGCCATGTTTTGGGCTTTATTCAGCTGACTTGTTTGGCTTGGGCGGCTGCTCATGCTCACATGCTTCTGCGTCAGACCCCTTCTCTTGTAGAGAACTCAACCCGAGTTCTTGTGTTGTCCGCATCATGTGCCCAATCGACATCATCTCCTTCCACAAGCACACCATGACGTGACAGCTACATTGGAAACCTTGCGCTTGCGATGTTGGCAGGAGAGATTTTTTAGCAACTTATTATATCTCGCACTAGCCCTTCTGCAGTTGTTCATGAACCTCCTTGTGAACTCTATGGACTTGATCTGATAAATTTCAAGGTTGTAAAAATCGTTAGTCGGCCGCTAGTCGGTTTGCGGGGACTAGGGATTAACCGGATTAATTGGGGACTAGTCGGATTAGTTGGGCCGCTAGTCGGTTTGCATCGACTAGGACAAAATCGAGTCGGCCGCCGACCACTACCGATTAGGCGGATTTTTGCAACACTGATAAATTCTTTGTTGTCGTGCTCTTCTTCAGTCCATCCATTTTTTTTCAAGTATCTTTTTTTTCATGTCCTCTACCTTCTCTGCAAGAAACTTGTCCTCCCATGGGATCATTCGGTAAGGTGGAAAGCTCGACAGATTTATTCCGAAAACAAGATCAATATAGTACTGGATGCTACACATAGGTAGTAGTCCTCCGGGGAGCTCCTTCGGAGAATGTTGCTAAGTCATCGAGGACCGGCTCTACCTTCACCAGAATTGCTCTACTCCATCAACTCTTCGATCGCTATGCTTCCTTTCACTAACACGTGCACCTCACGAGCCTTTTTGGCTTACGCCTCTCCTTCCTTCGCATAGACGTTTAAAGAAATGAACGCCTTCCCCTCCTTCTGTGAAGATTTGGTTGATTTGGTTCTAGTATTATTATTTCTTAATGGCGTATGCGTGTACCTCGTTCCATCCTTTACCAATCGATAAGTGTTGAGCTGATCGTCGTGCTTTGTGCCAACATCAAACTGCCATGGCTTCCCTAACAACATGTGACATATTTCGAGTCCGTCCATCACGTTGCAATAGACCTCGTCTCTGTATGCACCAATGGAGAAGCGAACATGATACCATTCTTTCACTCTAATGCTTGACATGTCCTGAACCAATCCGATGAAGTACGGCTCTGTGCTTCTCTAGTGTCAAAACCTGTGGCTTCAACCATGTCTGCTGATAAGGTTTTCCTGACTCCTGTTGTCAACCACTACTCCATATCATTTACTGTTGACGGTACATTGGGTTTGGAAGAGCCTTTTCCATTACGAAGAATCGTTGGATCTTGGTGCTAACATGATCTTTCGTACCATACCAAGAGCCACTTCTTCCTTCTCAAAATCGTCGAACTGCAGTTGATATTGCCATTGCCTGTTCATTCATCGAGCGCTTCTTAATCAGCATAAGCCACATGCTTTTTCCGTGGACAATCACTTGAGCAGACCTGACTGATTGCACTTGAAACACATGCAATTGACAAGTTTGGTATACGTCTTGTTGGATCGGGTGACCACGTCTTCTCTGCTGCTTTATCCTCTTTGGGTGCTTCCATTGACTCAGTACCGGGCCTACCGCTACCTCTGATTGCCACCTTGACTTGTCGTTTGACACTAACATTTTTTGTAGTAGTCGCTTGGCTTGCAATGCTTGATTCTTGGCCTGCGTCAGATTAGGGATACACTGAGCGTTGATCCGATCTCGAATCGCCAATTTGAGCCCCTTCTATGAAATGAGATACATGCTGTCCCTTGGTCTTGTCGAAATGATTCCTCTCGACAAGAAGTAAAAACTAGGCACTATACTCGTTGGTGTTCCGTTGTCCATGTGCACACCTCTTGTAGTAGTAAAAAATAAAGTGCTCATAGTTGTTGGGTAGGAGGCGTGCCTTCAGCTTCTTCTGCATCTTTCCCTACGAGGTGATGCATCTTTTTCCTTCCCTCTACACATTATGCTCCCGATTTTAATCAGCAAGCTACCAATTTTACCTTCTTATCTATCGAGATCTCCATGTAGTCAAAGATTCGGTTCACCTCCGACAACCAATTAATGAATTCCTCGATGCTGAGATAGCTGTGGAAGATCGGGATATCGGCTTTTAACTTGAAGTTATCTTCACACCCGTACGAACATTCTTCACGACCGTCACATTGATAAGCGTAGCCGTTGTCAAACTGATTCATGCTGTCACAATCCCCCCCTCCCCCGTATTTGCCATATTGACCATGTTTGCCGATGTACCGATTGTCGTAATCTCGTCGGTCGGACATGTCACTACTACGATTGTCATACGATCCTGCATAGTGAAATCATCGAACTTCTAGCTTAAACTAGACTAATCTAAACGAGCCCTCCGTGGACGATGTTCACGCGGCGGTTACTTGTTCATCTTCCGGGAGGTTGCGGGCATTGCTCACCCATAACGCCATCTTTGGATCACGAACCGTTTGTCCTAAGAGGCCCTTTTTACCTTCCGTTGGCTTGATTTACTGGACATTAAGAATTAGATCCCCTACAATGACTTCTATGTGACAGAATTTCGGAAAGAGGCCTATAACCCCTTGTTCTTCGTCAAATAGTTTTTGGTCACCATCTTCGTTGTGCTTTCCATCATGCCTTTCGACATGCCGAGGCTCTGATGCATCATGGAAACGTCGATCACTAATGTTGATGCTTAAATATTGTGATCCCGCAGAACACAATAATTCTGCGGAACAGATGGTCCCTTGGAACATAAACAACAACCTCGTAGACTAGATCTGCAAATTAGACAAGTTGAGCATTACCGTGGAACTGAGCACTCCCGCAGAATATTCACTTATATGGAACCGAGCATCCCGTGGAACGATAGCCCTGCCGAGTTGAGTATTTCTGCGGCACTGACCCTTGCTGCTTCCGCACTGCAGAACACCTAGCCTAGTTCCGCGTCACTAGTGCCAAACCGACTGAGCGGTTGATGAGGACATGTTCTTAGTAGGATGCCACGTGTAACACCCACAATCATCAATCATGGCTTGTCTTCCGTGAGAGGAGGAGAACATGCATGTTATCCCTACGGGCTACGAATAACAATCAATTCGCTCGAGTCTCGCGGAACATGTGAAGAGTGCAGCAGAACCTGTGAAGAGTTCAACAACACTTACCTATAAATGCGTTCCCAATTTACTTATTGGATCCCATGTCCACTAATGAGAGATCCTTGAGACAATTCCTTGGGTGGCAACATCAAGCACTGCAGCAAGAGACGGTCCACAGCATCTCCGATCTCTCTCACACAACGTGGCAATTTAATACTCGAGAGAGTACGTGGAGAGTAGAGCACAGATAGAGCCACTACATTCCATAGAGTTTCCTTCGCTTCGTCATCGACAACAAGGAGTTCGAAAGCATCTGAGAAGAATTCCATGCATGTCGAAAAAGCAACTTGGTTAGGATCGTCAATGGAGCATAGTAATCGCGTGCTGAGAAAGACTCTTAAGTCACACTTCCCCATATCTCTGTATTTGCTGTAGATAGCTATTTATAAGCTCTAGTGAAAAGCTGTAATAACTCGTCTACACATCAATACAAATAAGTTTTCCTTCATTGCTTCTCATCGGAAAACAAATGACGACTCTGTTGGAAACGTCCTTCTCCACCGACGACGTGGTTGTGGCGCCGACGCCAAAGCTGTTGGGGCATAGTGCCGAAGTGTTGGTCATTGAGTCAACCAACAAGTGTTCGAGCAAACACTCTCATGTGGCCAAGTGACCCCAATTTCGTACTCTGCACAATACAGTCTTTTTCAAGACTGGCTATGCTTCGGCCTTAGTCACTTCCGTGATATTGCAAGCTTTATTAGAAACTATCAGCGCTGCCCACAGAATTGCTACTTCAAAAGCGTTTTGAGGTGCTGACTTAGTCACTTTTGTGATTTCCAGTGCCTTACGCGGTACTACTTCCATAGTTGCCCTTTGCGACATTGTTGCTGCAAGTGTTCCCTGTGAACTGATGACTTTCACGGCACTGCTGCTGATGCTGCACTCTACGGCGCTGCATGTGTTCTTCGCGGCACTGGAGTCCATCTCCCGCGGAATTGCTATACTTGTTCTTTGCGGAACTGTGGACTTTCTTTCCCGTGGAACTGCAAAGCATGGCTCCCATGGAATGGCTGCAGATATACCCCGTGGAAGTGCTGAGTACATCTCTTGCAGAACTGTTCAACCCCGAAAAGCTGCTATATATGTTTCCAGCAGAACTACTCAAGTTCGCGGAACCTTGAAACAAATTCAAGCCCGCATAACTATCTAAGTCCGTGGAATTGCAGAGCGGACCCAAGTCCGCAACATTGCCATACAGATTCAAGTCTACGGAACAGATGACCAATTCCGCGACACTGATCAAATCTGCAGCACTGATAAAGCAACATCGCTCACAACAAAGCTACTTCTAAGCTCACTAGCAGCATACTTCGTTGCTTCCGTAGAACTTGCTGCCTCCGCGGGACTTGCATGTCTAGTGATGGTGCGAATGCATTTTGCATAACACTCAAATTTGTGCTTTCCCTGGCAGTGAAGCCAAGACAATCGTGTCACGAGTTAAAAGTCCAGTCCTTGAAAGAGAAGATATCTTCTATTAACTTATGTCAATGTGACAAATTGGAGATTAAGTCCAAGAAGGGGGTAGCCAATCACCCGCTCGCAGCAAATCAAAGCTTATCAAATCCGAACCTCAGCTCAGAATTACTGTATGATTCAACTCTCCCAGACGCCATAACTAATATAATTATGTCGTCTTCCTCTGAGTTGTCGTCTATAGCCGAGGAACACACTTCACCGTTTTGGTTAGTTGCTGTCGGCAGGTAGAAGGGATCGACTCATGCCAGAAATGGCAGAAATAAAATATACTATCCATTAAGTCATTTTTGCAAACACCTTGTAGGCATTGGGAGTACATAGCTGATCCATTTGGAGGGAGATTCAGAGACGAACTAGATGGGTACTATAGTCTTCGATCAAGGAGGGAGTTGAAGGCCACAATGTGCCTTAGAGAGTAGATTTGGTTGGAGGATATAGTGCATGTACTCATTTTCTTGGCTCACAAAGGGGCTACTATTTAGACAATTTCGAACACTTTCTAATGCTCGATGAGCCAAAATGCGGCCAGGAGAGGAAGCTTGCGGATGAGCACATGATGGTGAGCCGGAGAATACAGCTGAAGCCCGTAGGAATGAGTCGGATCTGTTAGTTCCGGGATGTAATTTTCGATGGAAAACTGAGAAAATGAAACGATTGTAAAAACAACGTTTCTAGCAACACTCCAAAGAAGGTGCTTGACAGAGATCCTTGGAGGATTCTGGATTACGAAAATCTAAGAAGATTTTGTAACAGCAGCAAAGGATTATAGTACTTCTAAAAAGAAAGTACAAATCGAGTTGCTAGCAGCAGCAACGAAGTGGATGACAGGCGATAGATGGAAGAACAGCCTGCTGGCGTGAATTATCACCGTTGCTCAAAGCTTAATTCGTCCTACACGAACAGCTTCTAGGAACCAGTAAGTTCGACGGAGAACTTTGGAACACTCCGCTCTTCTGACTCCTTGGAAGGCGCACGGACTCCTGCGCTAACTGGCGTTGGTGCTATTCTTCTCTTCTCTCTGTCACTCTGTGGAATTGTGTTAAGAAACACTTGTCTATTCTTTGTGTTGAGAGAGAGAGAGTAGAGAAGCTTTTATAGCCCCGCTCTGTAACCGTCCAGTTAGCCACATGTTCGGGATATGGGAAGAAACCGTCCCGAACATGATGTAACTGCTCAATCGTGCACATACACGATCTGAGCTGAATGGCGCACATCGTGCGCAATCTGCGCCACCTGCGCCATTCGCGCACAGTGCCACCAGCGCAATGTGCGCACCTGCGCCACACGCGCATAGTGCCATTAGCGCAACTTGCGCCACCTGCGCACCGCACGGACCCTGCACCAACCGCTGCGCAAACTGCAGCGCCAACTGCTGCACCATATGGCTGCGCCAACTGGCGCGCAATCTAGCCGCACAAACGGGCAGCGCGAACTGGCGCGCGAACGGCTGCGCAAGAGGCTCGTGTAATGAACGCAACTTAAGTGCACTATGCGCCTAGCGATGATGCTGCCGTGCTAAGTGCAAAGTGCGCCAACAAAATGCTACATTACGTCTCATGAGCCCATGAGCCCGAGCCCGAGTCCGAGTCGCTCCATTGGAAATTAATTCCCAAGAGCAAAAAGTATGAATGCTTCATTGTTGATTTGGCCTTTTTTTCCACTAGAAAAATGCCCCCACATGGCACACACATGTGCACCTCCACACCACTTGTGCATCTCTAAACAAGCATGGCTTATATATAGAGATACATTTCTTTTAGCCTAGTCGATGTGGGACTAAAATTTTCGATGCAAAGGCCAAAATTCCAACAATCTCCCACATATCTCTATATATGGGTTTGAGTGTTCCCCAGAGTAACTGTCCATCATGCATTAGGAGAGATATCGCTGACGACTTGAATCTTTCCGCATGGGTCAAACAACAGACTATAATACAAGAATGGAAGTCTTGAATTCTGTACCATAACTGAAGTTCTTCCCACTCACATAATGTAGTTACATGTGCTTCTGGCTGCACATTAAAGGTCCTGTGCCAGCTTGGTTTCAGTGTATAATTTTGGACGTCTACAAGTTTACCCTCAAGAGACGGCCTGCTATCTCTGTCCATACACTATAGGTGAGTTCTTTATTAAAGAGACATGGCATGAAGCGCTTTGCGCTTCCCTTGCGGTGATACGCTGCTATGACATGGCCTAAAGCCGAGACAATATCCCTACCGGGAATCTCATCGTAGTGTCATACTACTGTAGCACGAGGTCACCGCCTCTTTGTAGTGCTATACTACCCAGCATGAAGCCTTAGGCTCCCTTGCGGTGTTACGCCGCAACGACATGGCTTGCAAGGCCTAGGCTTTACCCCTATCCGGGTACCTCATTGTGGTGTCGTGCCACTGTAACATGAGGAACACCTCCCCTTTGTAGTGCTGACTACCCCTCTTTAATTTCATCATACAACATTAGGCTACCTGCCTATTTGCGGTGCTACGCCGCTGTGATTTGGCTCGCAAAGCCGAGGCATTACTCCTTTCGAGAACCTCATGGTGGAGTCACCCCACTGTAGCATAGAGTTTCACTCCTTGTAGTGCTGCGCTACCGTGCTTCCTGTAAAGCACACCAGACATTCACTCTGCCTGAGAACTCATTAAGGCGTTTAAGCCAACCTTCCCACATGAACTGTTTTCCGCAGAAAACAACAGTAGACAACAGTGGTTGTAGGTCCGTAACCTCTCCATGCCCTATAGGACATGTATCCACCGTTCCTGATATTCTTCCGGTTAATGGTCCTCCCTTGAACCAAAAGCTAGATGCCTAGTAGATTTCTCTTTGAACTAATAGCATAAAACTTTATGGTAGGAATACAATAACACAATATCAGAATGCATTCAAGCCTATTTTACTTGCTGTGTCATCGACCAGCTAGCGCTTGAGGCCCTTGTTGAACGGATCCGTCAGGTTTTTTCTGACTCTGAACATCAATCACTGCAATAACACCTTTCTTGATGAGATCGTATACTGTCCTGTGCTTCAATCGCACAGTCCTCTTCTTCCCATTGAAGAGGTCATTTGATGCCACCGCCGCAGTCGCCTGGTTGTCGCAGTATTTCGGTATTGTCGGTATTTGTGCCCCAACCACTGGAAGATCATACATGAGCTCCCGAAGCCATTCTGCTTCCTCCGCTGCGGTATCAAGTGCAAAGAACTAAGATTCCATGGATAACCGCGAGAGCATAGTCTGCTTCTTCGACTTCCACGATATAGCAGCTCCATCCATTGTAAAAATGAATCTACCTGTGGACCTCTCGCTCTCCACCTCTGAGCACCAGCTGGCATCACTGAAGTCTTTCACTACCTGCGGATCTCCGCCATTCAATTAAAAAGTGCGCCTAGGCGCGTGCCTAGGCACAAGGCGCAACGATGCGCAGGGACAGCGCCTAGGAACAAGCCAGGTACACCACCTTAAAAAAGTGCACGCCTAGTGTAGAAAGGTGCAAGCTCCAGACGCTCAACAAGGCGCGCCTAGACGTAAAGTTACTTATATATATATATATATATATATATATATATATATATATATATTCCAACCTTCTATATACATGTTATATAGTTTATGAGCTTTATTGGAAAGTATAAAAATTATTGTCATTAATATTATTGTGGGTTTTAGATTGTTTTCTAAATTAGAATGTACTTCTATATTTAAAGGCTTATATATATATGTGGTTTGTATATTATATGTATATAGTTTGGGTTATTTATATCTAATGGGCTTTTAGTGATATTTTTAAGGAATTTGAACTTCTATGTAGCTAAGTTTTTAAATGTAGATATTTTTTACATATAAAGAAAAAAGTGCGCCTAGCTTTCAAAAGGCGCGCCTTGAGCCTTGCGCTTAGCGTCTCAGGCTCCAGGAACCTTTGCGCCTTGGTCCGCCTTTCGCCTTTTAAAACTATGATCTCCGCTGTAGTACAGTGCATATGTCTGAGTCTTCTTGAGATATCTAATAACCCGTTTCACAGCTTTCTAGTGTTCAATGCCTGGGTTGCTCGTGAAACAACTCAGCATTCCCACGACGAAAGGTATGTCAGGCCTTGTGGCAGTAGTAGCATACATCAAACTTCCGATAACGCTTGCGTACTCCAGCTGCCTGACGCTTTTTCCTGAATTCGGCTTCAGCTTCAGATCATACTTGTAAGGCGTATCGATCCCTGGAAGATCCTGATACCCGTAGCGTGTGATCTTCTCAATATAATGAGACTGTGACAGCGCTAGTCCAGTGTCTGTCCGGATGATCTTGATCCCTAAGATCATATCAACTTCCTCCAAGTCCTTCATACTGAACTTGCTCGAGATGAACTTCTTTGTCTCCGTGACACAGTCGTACCTAGGATTGACATGTCGTCCACGTACAGACAAACTATCACACCTCTTCCATCAGCGAACTTTGTGTAAACACACTTGTCCGTCTCGCTGACCATGTAGCCATTTGATCTTATAACCTTGTCAAATTTCTCATGCCACATCTTGGGAGCCTGTTTAAGACCGTACAAGGATTTCACCTAAGACCGTACAAGATTTCACCAACTTGCAGACTTTGTCTTCAAGACCCTTGACGACAAATTTCTCTGGCTGTTGCATGTAAATTTTTTCCGTCAGCTCGTCATTTAGGAAAGTCGTTTTCACATCCATCTGATGTATCACCATCTTATGTATTGCTGCGAGAGCAATCAACACTCTGATGGTGGTCATCCGGGCTACTGGAGCATACGTGTCAAAGTAGTCGATTCCTTGCTTCTGAAAAAACCCCTTGGCTACCAGCCTAGCCTTGAACTTGTCTATAGTTCCGTCTGCTTTCATTTTCTTCTTAAGATCCATTTGTATCCGATGGGTTTCGCTCCTTCAGGAAGATCAACCAACACCCAAGTGTTATTTGAGGTGATGGAATCAATTTCATTGTCAATCGCCTCTTTCCAGAAAATTGCGTCTCTGGTCTTCATCGCCTCATCATAGGTAAGCGTATCTCATGATAGGTGACAAAGTCATTTCCGAAGTCCTTCGGCCTCCTCATACGCTTAGCTGACGGCTCAGCAAGTTCTGGTTCAACCGTTGTTTCAACAACATCTTCTTGGACTACATTCTCATTGAAAACTTCAGATTCTTGCACACCCTCGTTGTTCTCCGGAACATCCGTAAGAACAATATTTTTGTGCCTTGCAAATTTGTCTTCAAAATATTCTGCGTCGCGAGATTCAATGATATGATTTGACTCAATATCAAGAAATTTCCGAGCATCACTCTTCTCGGCATAACCCAAAAAAATTGTCTTTGTAGTCCTTGTCCCAAGCTTCTGAATCTTCAGATCTGGAAGCTTGACATATGCCAGACACCCCCACACTCGAATGACATTCAAGTTAGGTCTGACCTTGAACCAGAGTTCATGAGGAGTAACGTCTGAAGTTGCATGAGGCACTCTATTTAGAATAAAAGTGGCCGTCAATGCAGCTTCTTTCCAGTAGCACTTTGGAAGACCCGCAGTCAACAGCATTGAGTTAATCATTTCTGTCAACGTTCTGTTATTCCTCTCTGCTACTTCCGTTTGACTGAGGAGAGTACGGAGCCGTAGTCTCGTTGACAATTCCATGTTCTTTGCAGAACGATGCGAATTCATGAGACCTGTATTCTCCATCTCGATCATTTCTTATTCTCTTGAGTTGTCCAGTCTGCCGCTCAGCTTCGGCCCTGAACTCCTTGAACTTCTCGAATGCTTCGTCTTTAGCCTTCAGCAAGTAGACGAACGCGTACTATGAGAAGTCGTCGATGAAGGTTATGAAATACTTCATCCCGGCCTTTGTAGCGAACTGTTTGAAGTCACAGATATCGGAGTGTACCAACTCCAGAAGATCTGTACTTCGATTAACCCGAGGAAAGGGTTTTCTTGTGATCTTCGTTTGAGCATAAACTTCACATTTTTCTACCTTACTCCCACACTTGGAGATAAGTCCTAGACTAGGCATTCTGTTTATTCGCTTACAATGAACATGTCCTAGTCTATTAACCACAACTCAAAAGTATAAGCAGAAGGAGTGATTGCATTAATTACATTGGACTGATTTACAAGCTAAATTTTGAACATTCTTTCGGTATAAAAAGCTTTTCCGAAATATGTTCCCTTAATAGACATCACCATCTGGCCAGCATTGATGTCCATCCTGAGGCCTGCGTTGTAGAGTAGGCCTCCCAAGATCAGGTTCTTTGCGATAGCAGGTACATGCTTCACACCTTGAAGCGTCAGAGACTTCCCCGAAGTCAGCTTCAAAACCACCGTCCCGATCCCGATCACTTCAGCTTGTGCCTGGTTTGCCATCATAACCACTTCAGAAGTTGGTGTATAGGTGGTAAACCACTCCTTTCTGGAGCAGACATGGCAGGTGGCCCCAGTGTCTACCCACCAGTCAGAGTCAGCCTCCACCGCATCGACCTGCGCAATCATTGCAACAACGTCAGTGATCATAGAAACCTTGCTAGGCTTTCTTTGCTCTGATTGCTTGGTCTTTGCTTTGCATTCACTCTTGAAGTGGCCCTTCTTGCCACACTTGAAACAAGGCATCTGAGACTTTGCCTTCTTTTGCTTGAAAGAAGTCCCCTTCACGTTCAGATTGTTAGGATCCTTCTTCTTACTGTGGGAAGCCGCATGCTTCCCCCTTGGTTCCTTGGTATGAACCAAATTGGCGTTAGCCAATTGCTTGGACAGTGCGTCCACCTTTAGTTGAGCCCGCATCTGGTCCTCAACATAGACTTCCTGCAGGAGATCTTCCAGACTGACCTCCAACTCCTTCCTATGCATGTTTGCATAGAACTTGCTCCATCCAGCGGGGAGCTTAGAAACGATCCCTCCAACAACAAACTTGTCGGAGAGGGGCATCGTCTCGTTTTCCAACTTCTGTTGCAGCTTCAGGAACTCCTTTACCTGCGGCAGCATTGGCTTCTCGTCTTCAAAGAACCACTTGTAATATTTTTCAACCAAAAATATCTTGCTACGGTTCTTATCATCCTCGTACAGTTTTTCCAGAGACTCCCAAATCTCTCTAGCAATGGTCTTCTTTGAATATGATTATGCAAGGAAATCTTCCATAGCATTTAGGATCATAAGCTTACAAATGCTATTGTCCCTTCTCCACTTAGCCTGGTTCTTAGTAGCCGCAGAAATTGCGGCTGCAGATCCAGTTTCTGGAACAGTAGGTTCCTCCTCAAACAGCACATGATCAACATCAGAGAACTGAATATTGAGGAAAACCTTTCTTTTCCAGATTTGAAAATGCTCACCATCAAATTGCTCTAACTTTGAAAAGTTAGGATTAACTAGTGAAGCACGAAAGTTTTCCATCGTTGCAATTAAGCTTTGAGATTGTTAGTCTCGGGGCGTAATTTTCGATGAAAAACTGAAACGATTGTAAAAACAATGTTTCTAGCAACACTCCAAAGAAGGTGCTTGACAGAGATCCTTGGAAGATTTTGGATTACGAAAATCTAAGAAGATTTCGTAACAGCAGCAAAGGATTATAATACTTCTAAAAAGAAAGTACAAATCGAGTTGCTAGCAGCAGCAGCGAAGTGGATGACAGGCGATAGATGGAAGAACAACTTGCTGGGGTGAATTATTACCGTTGCTCAAAGCTAAATTCTCCCCGCACGAACATCTTCTAGGAACCAGCAAGTTCGACGGAGAACTTTGGAACACTCCGCTCTTTTGATTCCTCGAAAGACGCACGGACTCCTGCGCTAAGTGGCGTTGGTGCTATTCTTCTCTTTTCTCTGTCACTCTGTGGAATTGTGTTAAGAAACACTTGTCTATTCTGTGTGTTGAGAGAGAGAGAGTAGAGAAGCTTTTATAGCCCCGCTCTGTAACCGCCTAGTTAGCAACATGTTCGGAATGTAGGAAGAAACCGTCCCGAACATGCTGTAATTGCTTAATCGTGCACAGGCACGACCTGAGCTGAATGGTGCACAACGCGCGCAATCTGCGCCACCTGCGCCATTCGCGCACAGAGCCACCAGCGCAACCTGCGCAATGCGCGCACAGCGTGACCAGCGCAACGTGCGCACCGCGCGCACCTGCGCCACACGCGCACAACGCCACTAGCACAACTTGCGCCACCTGCGCACCGCGCACACCCTACGCCAACCGCTGCGCAAACTGCAGTGTCAACTGCTGTCTGCTGCACCATCTGGCTGTGCCAACTGGCGCGCCATCTGGCCGCGCAAACGGACAGCGCGAACTGGCGCGCGAACGGCTGCACAAGAGGCTCGCACAACGAGCGCAACTTAAGCGCACTATGTGCCTAGCGACGATGCTGTCGTGCTAATGCAAAGTGCGCCAACAAAACGCCACATTACGCCTCATGAGCCCGAGTCCGAGTCCGAGTCGCGGGGCTTAGCTCCATTGGATATTAATTCCCAAGGGCAAAAAGCATGAATGCTTCATTGTTGATTTGGCCTTTTTTTCCACTAGAAAAATACCGCCACATGGCACACCCATGTGCACCTCCACACCCACTTGTGCATCTCTAAACAAGCATAGCTTATATATAGAGGTACATTTCTTTTGGCCTAGCCGATGTGGGACTAAAATTTCCAATGCAAAGGCCAAAATTCCAACAGGATCATCCTCATAATTGATCTAGACGAGAAGGAGATGTCCTTGTGGTGGTGGTAGGTTGTTCTTCCATAGACGGCGCCGCCGCCAAACTGATGCTACTAGCACCAGCCGAACATTGCGGATGAAGACGGTTTGCACGAAGGCAATCAACCTCGGAAGAGCCGACCGAACGCTATGAGGGAGCCCGCAGAACTGTCTAAAGTCCGTGGAATTGCAGTGCGGACCCAAGTCCGCGACATTGTCATACATATTCTAGTGTACGAAACATATGACCAATTCCGTGCACTGATCAAATCTGCAGCACTGATCGAAGCAACGTTGCTCACAACAAAGCTACTTATGAGCTCACTAGCAGCAGAATTCGTTGCTTCCGTAGAACTTGCTGCTTCCGTGGGATTGCATGTCTAGTGATGGTGAGGAATGCCTTTTTTATAACACTCAAAATTTGTGGTTTCCCTGACAGTGAAGCCAAGACAATCGTGTCACTAGTTAAAATTCCTGTCCTCGAGATTTGTTTTAGAGACGAGATCTTCTATTAGCTTATGTCAATGACGCAAATTGGAGATTAAGTCCAAGAAGGGGGTAGCCAATCACCTGCTTGCCGCAAATCAAAGCTTCTCGAATCATAACCTCAGCTCATCGTTTACTGTATGATTCAACTCTCTTAGATGCCAAAGCTAATATAATTATGTCGTCCTCCTCTGAGTTGCCGTCTATATCCGAGGAACACTCTTCTCCGTTTTGGTTAGTTACTGTCGGCAGGTAGAAGGGCTCGACTCACGCCAGTAATAGCAGAAATAAAGATATATTATCCGTTAAGTCATTTTTGCAAACACCTTGTAAGCATTGGGATTTGGGAGTACATAGCTGATCCATTTGAAGGAAGATTCAGAGACGAACTAGATGGGTACTATAGTCTCTGAGCAAAAGGGAGTTGAAGGTCACAATGTGCCTCAGAGAGTAGATCTGGTCGGAGAATATAGCACATGTACTCATTTTCACGGCTCACAAAGGGGCTCTACTATTAAGGCAATTTCTGTTATTCTCGAAATAGATCTAGATGAAAGAACAGTCAAAGACAGAGACTTCAATGTGCAAATCAATTTGCTCTCTGTTCTGAATCGAACGATCAGAGACAGAGACTTAAATGCGCAAATCAATTTGCTCTCTGTTCTGAATAGAACGATCAGAGACATAGACTTCAATGTGCAAATAAATTTGCTCTTTGTTATGAATAGAACAATCAGAGACGACGACTTCAATGTGCAAATAAATTTGCTCTCTGTTCCGATTTTATAGGATTTCAGAGACTTTCTGCAAATAAGTTTGCTCTCCTAATTTCCTTAAGTTGGGACTTCGGAGATTCCTGCAAACGAGTTTGCTCTCCAGAAGTACCTGAACTAAGTTTCAGCACTTTGGATATTCCTACGAACGAGTTCACTCTCCAAAAGTACCTGAACTGAGTTTTAGTACTTTGGAGATTCCTGCAAACGAGTTTGCTCTCTAGAAGTACCTTCAGCACTTTGGAGATTCCTGCGAACGAGTTCGCTCTCCAGAAAGTGCCTGAACTGAATTTTATAATTTTGGAGATTCCGACAAACAAGTTCTCTCCAAAATATCGTGCAGCCCACCAAGAAGAAGAAAAAGAAGAAGATGAAGAAGAAAGAAAGAGGAGATTTCAACAGCCCTACTGGGATGATAAAAATCACCGTTGCTCAAAGCAAGATTCGCCTTTATACGATACGCTCCAAGGATCCAACAAGTTCACAAAAAACTTCTGGAACGCTCGTCAGTCAATTTTTTGTGACTCGAACGGGCTCCCTGGGCTCAACGAGCTCCATTTGCTTTCTTCTTTGGTGCATCTTACAAAGGAGGTCAGGTGGCTCTATTTATAGAGTGGAGTGAGACTTCATTTTTTCTCCTATTCGATGTGGAACTAAAATACCAATACTCAGAAAATAGAGTTTGATATTTTAAATCATCCCGTAATCAACATAGTTGTTGCAAGTCCACGTCTACCCCCCGAATGTGCCCGTGCATGTCGAGACATCCTGGAGCCCGTGTCCGAGTCCGAACGACAAAAAGCAACTTGCTTCCTTGTTGGAGTTAATCCTTTTTTCTTCTAGGTAAACACCCCCACATGGCACCACATGTGCTCCACCATACCCCATGTGCACACCTCAACACATGCAAAACAATATATTGAGATACCTACTTGGTGGTGTAGCCGATGTGAGACTATTCTACACTAGTTCAAAGGCAAAAACACCAACAATCCCCCACATATCTCAATATATGTGGGTTGAGCGTTCCCCATAGTATGTGTCCATTATTCATTAGGATAGATATCGCTACGACTTGAATCTTCCCGTATGGGTTAAATAACAACATGATACAAGAATAGACTAAGTCTTAAATTCTGCACCATATCTGTAGTTCTTTCCACTCACATAATGACATCAAATGTGCTTTTGGCTACACATTAAAGGTCCTGTGCCAGCCTGGTTTCGATGTATGTATTTGGGTGTCTACAAGATTTTCTTCAAGAGACGGCCTATATCTCTATCCATACACTCTAGGTAAGTTTTTTTAAAGAGTCGTGGCATGAAGTCTTTCGCTTCCTTGCGGTGCTACGCCGCTATGACATGGCCAAAGTCGAGGCAATACCTCATGTGGTGTCATACCACTGTAGCATGAGGTCCAGCCTCTTTATAGTACCAAACTATCCAGCATGAAGTCTTTCGCTTCCTTGCGGTGTTATCCCGCCGTGACATGGCTCGCGAAGCCGAGGCTTTACCTTTTCTAGGTACCTCATGTGGTGTCATACCACTGTAACATGAGGCCCAGTCTCTTTGTAGTGCTGCCTACCACTCTTCATTCTACAACATTAGGCCTACTTGCCTATATGCGGTGCTACGCCGCTGACTTGGTCCGAAGTCGATGCTTTACTCTCACTAGGTACCGCATGTGGAGTCACCCCACTGTAGCATAGAGTACTACACTTTTTTTGTGCTGTGCTACCCGTGCTTCTTGTAAAGTACGCCGGACATCCCAAATGTCCAAGAACTCATTAAGGTTTCCAAGCCATCATCTCACAAGACTTTGTTCTATACAAAGAACAAATAGTAGACAACAGTGGTTCTGGGTCCGTAACCCCATATTTCCCAAAGGATTACCTACTACCAATAGTAGTTCTGGGTCCGAAACCCTTTAGCTCCCAAAGGATTACCTATTGTTCATGATATTCTTCAGTCAATGATCTTTCTTTGAACTAAAAGCTAGATGCCTAGTCGATTTCTCTTTGCACTAATAGCATAAAACTTTATAGTAGAATTACAAAGACACAATATCAGAGTGTCTTTAAGCCCATTTTACATGCTGTCTTCGACCAGCTGGCGCTTGAGACCTTTGGTGAATTGATCTGCCAGATTTTTCTGGCTCCGAACGTCAACAATGGCAATGACTCCTCTTTTGCTAAGGTCATTTACTGTCCTGTGCCACAATCATCTTCTTGCCATTGAAGAGGTCATTCGATGTCACCGCTACAGTCGTCTGGTTGTCGCAGTATATCGGTACCGTCGGTATCTGCGTATCAACCATTAGACGAGCATACATGAGCTCTCAAAATCATTATGCTTCATCTGCTGTAGTCGCAGTGCATAGAACTTAGATTCCATAGAAGAGTGTGAGAGCATTGTCTGCTACTTCGACTTCCATGATATAGCAGCTCCATCCATGGAGAAATATTCTCATGTGGACCTTTCACTCTACTTCTGAGCACCAGCTTGCATCACTGAAGCCTTTAACTACTTTTGGATCTTCGCAGTAGTACAGTGCATACTTCTGAGTCCTCTTGATGTATCTCATTACTCTCTTCACAGCTTTCCAGTGCTCTACTCCTGGATTGCTTGTGAATCGACTCAGCATCCCTACGGCAAAAGCTAAGTCAGGCCTTCTGGCAGTAGTTACATTAAACTCTCGATGACGCTTGAATGCTCCAGCTGTCTAACACTTTTCCTTGGATTAGGCTTCAGTTTCTTGTCACACCTATATGGCGTATCTATCCCTGGAAGATCCTGATACTCATAGCGTGTGAGCATCTTCTCAATGTAATGAGACTGTAACAATGTCACTTCAGTTTCCGTCCGGATGATTTTTATCCCTAGGGTAACATCAGCTTCTCCTAAGTCCTTCATACTGAACTTAGACGAGAGGAACTTCTTTGTCTTAGTGACACTTGGTAGATATGTACCTAAGATCAGCATGTCGTCCACGTACAAACAAACGACAACTCCTCTCCCGTCAGCGAACTTTGTGTACACATATTTGTCCGTCTCACTAATCTTGTAGCTGTTTGATCTTATAACTTTATCAAACTTCTCATGTCACATCTTAGAGCTTGCTTGAGACCATATAACGATTTCACCAACTTGCGGACTTTGTCTTCAGGGCCCTTGACGACAAATCCTTCTGGCTGTTGTATGTAAATCTCTTCGGTCAACTCACCATTCAGGAATGCGGTTTTAACATCCATCTGATGAATAACCAGCTTGTGAATTGCACTCAGAGCAATCAACATCCTGATGGTCGTCATCCGTGCTACTGGAGCATATGTGTCAAAATAATCGATCCCCTTCTTCTGAGAAAATTCCTTGGCTACCAGCCTAGCCTTGAATTTGTCAACAGTTCCATCGGCCTCTATCTTCTTCTTGAAGATCCATTTACATCCGATTGGTTTTGCTCTTTTAGGTAGATCGACCAACACCCACGTGTTGTTGGAGGTTATCGAGTCATACTCATCATTAATGGCCTCCTTCCAGAGGACGTCTTTGGTCTTCATCGTCTCATCATAGGTAAGCGGATCTGCTTCCACATGATAGGTGACGAAATCCTCTCCGAAGTCTTCTGTCTCCTCACTCGCTTAGACACTGGTTCTGCGAGTTCTGGTTCAACAGTTGTTTTTGTAACTTCTTCTTGGACTATATCTTCGTAAGGAGCTTCAGTTTCATGTGCACCCACACTATTCTTCGGAATATCCGCGAGAACAATGTTCTTGTACCTTGCAAATTTATCTTCAAAGAATTCTGCATTGCGAGATTCAATGATATAATTTGATTCAATATCAAGAAACCTCCGAGTATCACTCTTATCGGCATAACCCAGAAATATAGTCTTTATAATCCTTGTTTCCAGCTTCTGAATTTTCAAATCCGGAAGCTTCACATACGTCAGACACCCCCACACTCGAATAACATTTAAGTTGGGTCTGACCTTGAACCAGAGTTCATGAGTAGTGACATCGGAAGTTGCATGCGGCACTCTATTCTTAATGAAAGTAGCCGTAAATACTGTTTCACTCCAGAAGCAATTTGGAAGACCCGCAGTCAACAACATTGAGTTCATCATCTAATGTTATGTTCTTTTTTTTTCTGCAACACCATTTGATTGAGGGGAGTACGAAGCAGTCGTCTCGTTGACAATTCCATGTTCTCTGCAGAACGATGCGAATTCATGAGACCTATACTCTCCATCTCGATCACTTCTGAGTCTCTTGAGTTATTGTCTGGTTTGACGCTCGGCTTCAGCCTTGAAGTTATTAAATTTCTCAAACGCTTCATCTTTAGACTTGAGCATATAAACGAACGCGTATTTTGAGAAATCGTTGACAAAAGTAATGAAATACTTCATCCCGGCCTTTGTGAAAAATTGTTTGAAGTCACAGATATCTGAGTGCACCAACTCCAGAAGATCTGTACTACGGTTTACCCGCTTGAATGGTTTTCTAGTGATATTCGTCTGCGCACAGACCTCACACTTCTCCAACTCCTTACCCCCATATTTGGAGATAAGCCTTAGACTAGACATCTTGTTTATTCTTTTACAATGAACATGTCCTAGTCTATTATGCCACAACTCAAGAGAATAACCAGAAGTAGAGACTGCATTTATTATCTCCATTTGAGTTACAAGTTGAAGTTTGAACATCCCTTCGGTACAATAAGCTTTTTCGAAGTATGTTTCTTTATAAGACAACCACTTGACTAGCGTTAATGTCCATCCTTAAGCCTGCGTTGCAGAACAGACTTCCTGAGACCATGTTATTTGCTATAGTCGGTACATGCTTCACTTCTTGAAGCGCCAATGACTTCCCCGAAGTCAGTTTCAATACCACCGTCCCGATCTCCAACCAAGGTTGTGAAAAGCGCTAGGCGCTAGTCGGGCGGACACCTTCCGCCTAGCGCCTAGCCCACCTAGGCGGGTGCCTAGGCGGACGCCTAGATCTAGGCGGTTCAAAAAAATAAAAAGAATCCAAAAAAATCTACTAAAAATTGCAGAAAAAAATTCATAAAACCCAAAAACATGCATAGTTGGATGTCAGGAGGATTAGGCGGGCGCCTAAGCGGACATCGGGCGGGCACCCAACGCCTAGCGCCTAGGCGCCGCCTAGACGGTCTAGGCGGACGCCTTTTAGAACAGAGTCTCCAACACTTCATCTTGTGTCTGGTTCGCCACTATAACCTTCTCAGAAACAGATTTATATGTGGTGAACCACTCCTTTGAGCAAACATGTTACATGGCAAGATGTCTCAGTGCCTATCCACCAGTCTGTGTCAACACTAGTCGAGTCAACCTGCGCAATCTTAGCAATAAAGTTAGCTTCACCTTGTTCTTTTCGTTTAGGTTGTTCCTTGCAGCCTTTCCTCCAGTGGCCTTTCTTGTCACAGTTGAAACAAGTTCTAGGTTCTTTAGACTTGGGCTTGAACTGAGCCGACTTCACCTTCAGATGGTGAACATCCTTTTTATGGTAGGGAGCCTTCTGCTTCCCCTTAGAGTTTCTTCCTTGCACTAAGTTGGCCTTGGCCATCTGTTTGGACAAGGTATCCTCTTTGAGTTAAGCCCTCAACTCATCTTCGATATGTATCCAGTGCAAGAGGCATTCAAGATCCACCTCCATCTTCTTGCGGTGCATGTCCGCGATGAAATTGTTCTATCCAGATGGGAGCTTGGCAACAATAATACCCCCGACGACGAAAGCATCGACCAAGGGCATGCCGTCATCCTTAAGTTTCTGACGTAACTTGAGAAATTCTTTGACTTGAGACAACATCGTCTTGTCGTTCTCAAATCGCATCTTCCAGACCTTTTCGGCTACGTGGATCTTGTTCCTGTTCTCATCTGCCTTGTAGAGATTCTCTACAGAATCCAGACGTCCTTGGCATTGACTGTCTTGCTATATGACTATGCCAGAGAATCCTTCATCGAGTTCAAGATTAATAACTTGCAGAGGTTGTTCTCTCCTCCACTTGGACTGCAGAGCAGTGGCTTCAACGACTCGTCGAGCATTTTTCACCTTCTGGAATTAAAGGCTCAGTATCTATCAACACATGGTCGACGCTCACGAGTTGAAGATTAAGGTTGACCTTTCTCTTCCAGACGTTGTAATGCTCTCCGTCAAACTTCTCAAGTTTGTTAAAACTTGTGTCGAGAAGGTTTGCACGGTTCTCTATCGGATTCGGATCTTGCTTTGAGATTGTTATTTCCGAAACAGATCTAGATGGAAGAACAGCCAGAGACATACTTCAATGTGCAAATAAATTTGCTCTCTGTTCTGAATAGAACGATCCGAGACAAAGACTTCAATGTGCAAATAAAATTTCTCTCTGTCCTGAACTAAACGATCAGAGGCAGAGACTTTAATGCGCAAATAAATTTGCTCCCTGTTCCGATTTTATAGGATTTCGAAGACTTCCTGCAAACAAGTTTGCTCTCCTAATTTTCTTAAGTTGGGATTTCGGAGATTCTTGCAAACGAGTTTGCTCTCCAGAAGTATCTGAACTGAGTTTCAGCACATTGGAGATTCCTACGAACGAGTTCGCTCTCCAGAAGTAGCTGAACTGAGTTAACTTTGGAGATTCTTGCAGACGAGTTCGCTCTGTAGAAGTACCTAAACTGAGTTTCAGCACTTTGGAGATTCCTGCGAACGAGTTCACTCTCCAAAAGTGCCTGAACTGAGTTTTATGATTTTGGAGATTCCGGCAAACAAGTTTGCTCTCCAAAATATCCTGCAGCCCACCAAGAAGAAAAAGAAGATAAAGAAAGAAAGAGGAGATTTCAACAGCCGTGCTAGGGTGCTAAAAATCACCATTGCTCAAAGAAAGATTCGCCTTTGTACGATCCGCTTCCATGAACCAGCAAGTTCACAATGAACTTCTGGAATGCTCGTTAGTCAACTTTTTGTGACTCGAACGGACTCCCTGGACTCAACGGGCTCTCTTTGCTTTCTTTTTTGGTGCATCTTATAAAAGAGGTCAATGAGCTCTATTTATAAAGTGGAGTGAGACTACTTTTTTTCCTATCCGATGTGGGACTAAAATACTAATACTCAAAAATAGAGTTTGATATTTAGATAATCTCGTAATCAGCATAGTCGTAGTCGTGTGCCAATCTACGCCAACCCTTCGAACACGTCCGTGCATGCACGAGGCATCCTGGAGCCCATGTCCGAGTCCGAGTTCGAACGACAAAAAGCAACTTGCTTCCTTGTTGGAGTTAATCATTTTTCCTTCTAGGGAAACACCCCCACATGGCACCCACATGTGCTCCACCACACCCCATGTGCACACCTCAACATATGCAAAGCAATATATTGAGATACCCACTTGGTGGTGTAGCCGATGTGGGAATATTCTATACTAATCCAAAGGCAAAAACACCAACAATTTCCAATGCTTTCTAATGCTCGATAAGCCAAAATGTGGCCATGAGACGATGCTTGCGTATGAGCACATGATGGTGAGCCGGAGAACACAACTGAAGCCCTTAGGAAATGAGTCGGATCGTTATAATTGATCTAGACGAGAAGGAGATGTCCGTGTGGTGGTGGTGGGTTGTTCTTCCTATAGACGGCGATGACGCCAAATTGATGCTACTAGCACCAGCCGAACATTGCGGATGAAGACGGCAAGCGCGAAGGCAGTCAACCTCGGAAGATCCAACCGAACGCTATTGATGGTGGCCATTGTCAAACCCCCCCCCCCCCCCCCCCCCCCCCCCCCCCCTTCCGAAACTCAAGTCAGAACCGAGCATAAGAATATAGAGAGGAATAAGAAGAATTGTGCGTGTGGCCCACATAACTTTCTCTCTCGAAGGATTATTTATAAAGAAAATGGGTGTTGTGGAATTTATCATTATGCCCTCGTGACTCGACCTCCTTGAGATTGGTGTTTACAATTTCGTGGAATTTGGGCCTCTTTTGGGCTTATTCACATCATCAAGTAACTGTTAGCTGTTCAGAATACATCACATTGTTCCTCTTAAATGTACCATGGGGACATCATTCTGGATTAGCTCCCAATTTGGGTCCTTGTTTTTGGAAGAAGAAATATCAGCCACAATAATATCTTATTTGGCTTTCTAGGAACATGACGCCAAGATATAACATAGCGAGGAGGAAATATGGATGGTTCCTTATATATTATGTATCCCTACTTGGGAAAAGGGAACTAGTTTGGTTTACATTAATTAGTAGCGAACAAGGACATGTTTGGAAGCAATTGGAGTCTTGAAAGGAGATGGTATGTGTGAGTCCTTCATAAGAGCAAGTTGAGCAACTGATAAAACAACATTTATAATATCCAACTTGTGTAGCAATGGCACATCTGGAGCTACTAGTTATTTTGCCCCCTTTTTTGTGTAATTGAATTGTTCAAAGGTCTCAATCAGGTATCCGTTTCTAAAGCACAGTTTTTCTTGATTTTGTTCGATAAATGTCAGCATCGTGATATATATTGTTCATGTGTAGGTAGTGCTCTCCCCTAGTTCAAGGCATCTGCTGCATCATAGCCTTTCATTACTGTCAGAATCCTGTAGAAGGCGGTTTTCTATAGGATACTCAATAAAAGCGTCAGCTGCTGAGCATTTCAGTGAAGAACCAAAAAAGGTTACCAGCTACATAAAAGCTTTAGTAGACTCTCTATGGGAAATATCTCCTCGACCAGTAAAAGAATTCCCATGGAAGGAAGCTAGGTCGATGGCTATAGAGCGGTTGCTCATTCTTGGGCACAAGGCTTTCAAATTTTCTCTCATTGCACTGTTTGCCATCAGTTCTGCGTTAGATGTCACCGCGGCAATCTCGCTGAACAGGGAGCTGATGATTCCCCTTGGTCTCTTCGTAGGAGTTGCGCTGGCAGATTTTCTTAAGGAATCCTCACAGGATTTCTACCAAAGCATGATAAAGGTATGAACTCATCGACTGTACATATTTCCTACTGTATTTAGTATTCTGGTGGTTTCAACTCAGACGTTCCCATATTGCTATTAAACAGGATGAGAACAATGGTACTCAACTTTGGGGCGTTGGATTGTTTTTTGTGCTGCTTAAGTTGGTATCTTTGTGCTTCAACGTACAGGGAAGGTTGCTTCTCTCTCTTACCGGCGACGGTGGATTGATGCAAGTATTGTGGTTAATGAAAGAGATGCAGCAGACTCAAATAGCTGATGGCTGGGAGTCTGTACCGCAGACTCCCATGTCTACTTATCCAGATGACTGAGCTAGTAGGGATATTTCCGCAACTGGCTGGTTAAGGAGATCTAGTTTAGGAACCATATGATGCTTTATTACTTGGAATGTGAATGCAATGTCTCCAGTTGAATTTTGTACTCGGTATCAAACAGTTGGATGCTTTATAAGAACATTAATGTGGAAAAAAGTTGGTAGATGGATGTTTAGCCAAGCGTACACAAATTGAGACTTGCTGCTGTTTGTTCAGTGGTTGCAATAATTTTGGACCGTTGTTGAACAAACAATTTCGGCCTTGACAGTCCACCAAAATATTGGAGCATTTCCGTATCATCAAAGTTTTAAAAGGTTATTCTCCTTTGAGGTTCTACCAGCCAAAAACCGAAGTATCTTTTTTGTTTTCAGGTCTGTTCAAATATTCGTATTGTTATGGATATTTTATTTCTTATCCTATATATCTATATTTTTCTGTGTCCAGTACCGATACAGTATCATGTACTTTATACTTCGGGTACCTGTCGCTGATACTGGATCCATGTATCTTATTATTGATTTTCTAATAGTGTCTAGAGAGCCGTACAGACTGGTCGTTTGTAGGATAATCGACCAGTCTAAAACTTATTAGGTGACATGTAACCTGATTTGGATTTCTGTTTTCGGCTAAATAATTATGAGGTGGGTGAGAATACCTTGGATAGATCGATGACCACCAATCCATAACAAGATTCTAAAGCTGCATCTTCACCAAAGCCAAATGGTATCAATGTTCTGAAGCCAAGTATCTGCAAAGATGGCATCCTTCGTGCCATAGAAATACTTTGGGTTGAGCTAGTAGTGTGTCAAATCCCTATTTTTAAAATAGGTATATAACTGTATTTCATATTTTGGTGAATTTAAAATTTCGTATTACTTTGAAAATTTTATTTATTCTCTAGATCATTGTTGGCCAAGTTGTTCAGGTATCAATCTTGGTTATATGTTGGAATTATTTTATTTTATTGTTGAGAAATTTATTTCATTATGCCTAATATTATTCATGTTACCATTATCACTATTGTTACTATTATCATTATCATTATTATTATTTTCCATTTCCTATAAACTACTCCCCCTCCCCATGACCTAACCCTAACTCTAACCCTCTCTCTTTCCCCTCTACTATGGATCAACCCCCCTCACCTTTCTCTCTCTTCACTCACCACTCTCTCCCGATCACTCTCTTTACTCTCCCCCAAACTCATTCCCTTTCTGCTCTCTCAAGCTCTCTCCTCTCCTCTACTGAGCTCTCCCCCGCCCCCTCACTCATTTCTCCGCTCCTCCATGACCTCCGCGACCCCCACCACTTCTTCTCCTCCGCCTCCTCCTCGCTGCAGTCGTCTCCGCCCCCGGAGCCGCGACCGCCACCAGCACCACCTACACCATCATCGTTGTCTCCGCCACCACCATGGTCCCCCCTTATTCTCTCGCTGCTGCGAGCTACTTCCAGCGCCGCCGCCGATGTCCCTCTGCCGGGAGCCGATCCACCTGGCCGAGCTTCCCCGATGGCTCCTCTGCTGCCTCCCTCTCCCTCTTCTTCATTCCCGCCGGCCACCGCGCCTGCGCAGCCGCCGTGCCGCGGGGGCAGCACCGCCTCGAGCGACGGGATGCCCTTGGGCCCCGTGCTGCTCGAGCAGCGAGCCGCCCTCAGCCTGCGTGCTTCTCGGGCAGTGAGCCCTCGTGCTCCGTGCCTTTCCTCGGGCTGTGTGCCCGATCCGCGTACTGCCTCGTGCAGTGCGCTGCTTGAGTAGCACACCCTCGTTTGGTGAGTCCCTCGTCCTTTGTGTCGTCTCGGGACACGCGCACCTCGGTGTGCGTGTTTACTCGTTTTTCGTGCTGCCTCGATTTACGTGCTGTCTTGGGCAGCGGGATCCCTCGAGCCCTGCGCTGCCTCGGACACCGTGCCATCTCGATTTGTGCATCACCTTATTTTTCGTGTATCGACCTTTGTGCCCATCTCGTGATTCATGTCGCTCCGATTTGTGTGTACGCACAGATTTGCGTGTTACCTCGCTTTGCGTGCCACCTTGGACTGTGATGCATTGAATTGTGCGTATATACTGATTTGCATGCCACATTGATTTGCGTGTCACATTGATTCGTGCGCCATCTTGATATTTCTGATTCCTCGATCTACGTGCACGTTCTCTTTCCCGTTTGCCTCGATATCCGTGCCATCTCGATTCTCATGCGTGTCTCGATTTACGTGCACGTCTCGGTTTGCATGTCCGTGTCGATCTGCGTGCCTCGGTATTCGTGCCAGATTTCTATACTGCTTGCGGGACCTATGCGGTATAGCCTCCTGCCATTCTCTCGTGATTTCTGCTATTATTTTATTATTATATGCTAATGATTGTTTATTATGTGTTTTGAGGACCTTGATGGACGTGCTACCCTGGATCCCGATCGCCGAAGACTTGCTTACCTAGCCAAGCCCTCTAGGCAAGTATCCTTTGCTCATCGACGTCTCTTGCCCTCTCTCCTGGATTTTTATTGTATTTAATTCATTTGTAATTGTAAATGTATAACTGTGAGTAGTGTAGCATAGTAGTATATTTGCCATGATGATAACTTAGGATAGCTTGGTTCGATACCGGGTCAGGCCGTATCGGAAAACTCGGATGGGTCATCCACACCTCCGAGGACACGAATACGACTCACGGTATGGATTGTCCCCATATGCCCCGTGTTCAACTCGCGGTCGGGTAACGACTTGGTTAACTGTTTCTATGACCATGCCTGTGGATTGGATATGACTCGGGGTCTGTGATGCGCCCTGCGTGGCAATTTTTGTTGCATGTATTGGTTTGGCGCCTAGTACGCATCGTAGCGCTGCTGGAGGCCGAGACTAAGTGTTCTCAGCTACGGTTTGGTTTCCAGTACGCATTGTAGTGCTTCTGGAACTCGAAACTTAGTGTTCTCGGTTTGCGATTCTGCGGTGGGTTGTGCCGAGTAGTTTTAGCCCTAATTCGCTAGGAGCTCCCGTCCAGAATATAAAGGAGATTTTGCCGAATTTTTCCAGAATTCCCGATCGGGAATTTGGTTCGAAGATTTGGGCAGAACCGTTCCTTTTGTTTGCTGAACCAGTCTCATGTGCGTTTATCGTATTATAGTTTACCTGATTCCAGTATCTGCTAGGTAGACTCATGACTAGATTAGTCGCCTAACTACTTGACCTGTCTTGTCCGTCGGATAGCGTAAGGAGCGCGGTTCCACTCGGGAGACGATCTGCAACCCTGGTTCTTGTTTGGTTTATAGGTTGTGGATCTGCTCATTAATTAATATATTCTTGTCCCCTGACCATTCATTCTAGGAGTTATCCTAGTCTAGCTAGATAAAGCTGACAGTTGTCCTATGTATCGGGATTGTAACCTTGGATATGTTTGAGGATTGAGTATTATGTGGAGTATGATTCCCGGGATATTGAATTGATAGACTCATGTGGACTCTTGGATAGTGTTGCCATTTCCTTTTGATGTTCTATTCTGATCAGATATGACTATTTGGATTTCTGGATTTTGATGATTGTGCGAGTGTTTCGCGGAACGAGGAGAATATAGAGGACATCATTACATAATTTTTACTTGACTTCCCAAGCGTCCAAAATCTGGTATGATTGCTATATGGTAGCTGTGGGACTTGTTTGCTGATAGCTTGTGATCATTGATTCAGAGGATTCTTGTGAGCCAGAGGGCCTAGTAGTTTTTGTAGTGATTAGCTTAGTATCTAGTGATCATCCTTCTTGGTATGATTTTATTCCATCGTAGATGGGAGACTCCTGATAGATTGATTCGGTGGATAGACCGACTTGACGATTTGAGTTGTAGGGTCCCATGTGTACTTGAGATGCTATTCTAGTAGAGATCCCGACCATGTACCTGACCTGATATCCATGCACGATGTGGGCGGATGATTTCATGTGACTGACAGATTTGTCCTTGTTCCCGACATGACTACTTGTATCCGTGCTATAAGTCCAGTTTATCCTTTGAGGTACTGGCCCTGATTTTGCACTGAGGTGCTCCTTGTCTACTGACACTTTGAGGTGCTATCTCCTTGATTATATTGCACTACGGTAAAATCTTGATATTATAGCTATATTATATGATTACCTGTACGGGTACCTTGGTAGTTGGCCTGTAGTCTAGGCGTGGTCAGGATTGCTTGTAAGCCCCCTGAAATTAGGGTTTACTTTTTTTCAATTTTATAAATCAATTATTTGCAATAGATATAATTAATTGATTATTATTTTGAATAAATATTATTATTTGATTGTTATTTTGATTTAATGTACTTTTCTGTGCCTTTGATATTTGGAGTGTCAGGGATGTTCATCTCTGGAAACTTTTTCATGAGTTTTGTAGTGGACAGGATTACCTTTATTTTGGTATATAATGTTCCACTCAAACTTGTTCCCTTGTACTCTTTTTGTTTCGTACAACTTCGGATCAATTTAGACCATTTGATCATTAATTAATTATTAATTGATTTTCTCACTTTCATCTTTGATCATCATATGTACGTTACCATGACTTTTAATTTAGGAGCACCAGACTAGTCTTTTTCTTGAAACCAACTTCTCATGCATTATCTACTCGAGACACTCTTCACCCTTGACCTTCGTGTCCCACTCAGACACACCATCTTGTGCTTCATTTTCTTCGCACAACTTTTGGGTTAATTTAGGCCAATTAATTATCCACCGTAGAACGTGACCTGACTTCCAATTTAATTTCGGGATCCTACATCGATCCAACCTAGTCGACCCAAAATATGGACATGGCCCACATGAAGCCTACTACCCGTCTGACACTTGTGTCCCATTTATTTGAGCCCCAACATGCTACTTATTTTCCCATGATCATAAATACCTATTTTAAATTTAATTATTGCACCATGTCCGATTTTGACACGACCCGGCTCAACCGAACCCAATCCAAACTTCATGTTGCCCCCTCATGAATATCTACAGCTCATTTTCCTACAAATATTAAATACCTAGTTTATCCATTTTAAATATTCATGGATAACCCCTTTAATTAAATCCCTAAAATAAAATGTAATCCCCTATTTAATTCCCACCCTTGATTCCACTCCTATTAATCCTAGCCCTCCATTCCTACTTGACAACTCACACTCTCAACCTTCTCCATGTGGCCGGCCCTAATTTTTATGTGGAGAATCACTCTTATCTCTCTATTTTTTTCTCTCTCATTATTTTTATTCACACACACACATGTTTTCTCTCTCTCTCTTTATTTTCCTCATACACCATCACCGACACAGCAGCCTTCTCCTTCCTTTTCTCTCAGCCGACCACCCCCATGGTAGCCGAACACAACACCACCATCCCTCTCCTCTTTAAACCACCAGCAACCCGAGCTCAACCTCTCCTCCAGGCCGAACTCCTCCCCTCCTCCTTCTTCTTCACTTCATAAAACACCACCGCCATCATAGCCGAACACCACCCCCATCATCACCTCACCACCACCACATCCACCATATCCACCACTTCAACCATTCCCCTGGCCCCGCAGCCAGCACGCCACCGCGCCAGGCCGTGCAACCCCCCGCAGCAGCGAGCAGCAGCAGTTCCTATGCGCAGCAGCGGCCGAAAATGGCGCACAGCAGCGCGATTCAGGCGCCGCCGCGACCGTCGCCGGCGTCGGCGAGCCCCCCCAGGCCGTACGCGGGCTGGGCGTACCCCCGGGCAGGCCCCCATGGCCACCGCCTTCCTCTCCGGCATGATGCATAGCCTATTCGTGCATTTCGCACTAAATTACGTCGTGACGCGCTCGGGAACGAAGCTGAAATCGTATTTTATCACAGCAACTTTGTACACAATTTTCGAGACATTCGACCGTTGGATCGGCAATTTCTTTGCTCCGTCATAATCTCGGTATATCCATCTTCACTCCCCTCAATTTTTGTCTGTTAATTTTATCGTTTGATACATCAAAATCGGCCACTAAGTTGACCGTTTAAATTGTGTTATTTTTGGACAGTTTTACGGAGCCAACTTCGTCGGTTCGTATCTCCTCCATCGTAGCTCCGTCTGGCATGCCACTGGTTCCTATATGCAGCTAGTATAACCCTCTTCCTACCCCTTATGTTTCATTTCATTGTGAGCACGTTTGATTGGTTGAATTCGACGCCAAAGTTGGCCGTCCGAATTCGTAATTTCCAAGTTAATTTTCATTTTTGAACTCGGGACTCCGAATTCAATTTCTGACACCACCAGTAGACTCGTGGCATCTTTTTGGCACGTTTTCATATAAAATTTGTTAGATTTGGAGGACGTGGGCCCTGGCACGCATTTCGGTGCAAAGCGGGCCCCACAATCCAGGTCAACGAGACTTTTTGAGGTTGGCTCATCGGAATGCAATTCTGGATATACCGTTGAGTTTGTATCGTCATTCTGGACTCGTTGACATATAATTTGCTAGGTTTTAGTGGACATTGGTTCCGGCATGCATTTTGGTGCAAGTCGGATACTAATATCCGGGTCAACGAATCATTTTGAGATCGACTTATCGGAATCCAATTCTGGACATACCGTTGAGTTTGTATCGGCATTCTGGTCTCGTTGACATATAATTTGCTGAGTTTTGAGGACATTGGCTCCGACATGCTTTTTCGTGCAAATTAGAATTTCAATGTCCTAGTCAACGGACCAATTTGAGATCGGGTCAACGGAATTCCATTCTGGATATACCATTGGGTTCGTATCGTCATTCTGGATTCGTGGACATATAATTTGTTAGGTTTGGTAGATTAGTATTCTTGCACATTTTTCGGTGCAAAGCGGATCCGACACGAGCACCGTTTTGACCTGAAATTACCTTTTTGCCCCTGTGTCCAAATCGGACTTATGGATAGGCTATCCTAGCTAATTTGACCATTCTGGACACGTTGGTGATGTTTGTTTCATCATCTGACAATGTTTGTAGATATTTTCTCTGTATATTACCTTTTATTATAATTAATTTTTATTAAGTTCGTATTTCGAAATTAGTACAACGAAACTGAGATCAGTCGATTCCAGTGATCTCACATCGCTGAAATTGGCAAGTTGATCATGTGGATCACTGTGATAAGATTATTAACCCTACCGTTGATTATCTTATCTCGATTTGCGTGTCGTAGGTTTCGATGTACGAATAACGTGGTACAACTTGATATTTTAATTCTTAGATTAGAGTTGATCCTATTTGACTAAGATATATGGTATCTTGGTAGGTAAATATTAGGAATAGTATGCTTAGACTAGTTTTGACCCAGAGTTGACCAGTTGATCAAAAGTCAACTGTTAGTCAACATTAGCCTGGTTTGACCTAGGGTTGACCTAGAGTTGACCATGGTTGACCAGTTGATCAAAAGTCAACTGTAAGTCAACCTTTGACCCAGTTTGACTGGTTTGACTTTCTGTGACCTAGTTTGACTTAGTTGGACTGAGATTTGACCTAGATTACATAGCTTATACTATATAATCCTGCCTAACGCTGTTGAACCCTAATTAGCTTATAACTCATCTTTAGGTTTGTGGCATCACTCTGTGCATCGACCCATTTGACAGCTCAGGACCGCAAACGAGTACATTCACTGATAGTTTTCATTGTCTTGATATCTGCTATATCCGATTCAGTTGTAGTGTCTTACTTGATTCCCGACACGATGGTTCACGGACTAGTATACGTCGGATCCTGTCATGAGATGTTATTCTTGGACTTTCTTGGTATATTGGTACGTGATATTTTGTGTTTCTTGTACTTATATAGACATCGATTTGGGAGTGGGCTGGCCCCCTGCTTTGGAATCCCGTGTCATGACGTACCATGTCCGGATCCGTGATACTATTCGGGGATAGGGAAATTATTAGGGGTTATGTGATCAAAGCCTCATGTCACTATTATGCTTGCGCCACTCTCACCTCACGTAGGGTGTAGCAGATTCCTCCGTGTGCTTGTTATCCAGGTTGGCTGGCATGCCCTTTCCAGAGATTTTCGTGTGATTGTCGGGCCAAGTGGATAACCTGTCTTGTAACATACCTAAAGCCGATCACATAACTCTCTAATAATTCAAGATACATTTTATATTTATTTTATCTTATCTTATATCCTGCTTAGTTCTACTTTCAGTACTTTTCTCACCATGCTTTGATATTCATTTACTCACATGTTCTACATGCCTTTATGCTATACCTTGATTGGAGGCTAAGTTATGTTCGGAAGAAGGGTTACAACCCCGGTCCTTGTTTGGTTTAAGGGTTGTAACTCGGCTTTCGAATAGTTTTCAAGTCATCCTATATCTTTCTCTTGTATTTTATTATACTGTCTCTTATAGAACTTGTCAATTCATATGGAACTGATGTTAGTGTTTGTACTTGCTCATTTTCTGACAGGATAACCGTTGATGTTTACAGAGTACATGTTAGCTGATTGATCTACCTTTTACGGGTATGGCCAGGATAGAGTTTGATGAGACATTACCCTGGATCTCCAGCAGGATCCATTAGCAGTGGATGAGACACCATTAGTTTAGATTAGTCATTTTCAGTTGTATTTATTCTCTGGATTACTGTATTTGAGATTTGGGATGTTTCTGGATTTGTGTTATCCTAGACACTTAGAACTCTATCTGTTTGTATCTCTGTGGTTTCATTTCATTTCATATCTATTTATCTTTTATCGTATTCTACCTTAGATGTGATTGAGACTGTATTTGCTATGTCACCTCCATTCGGAGTGCATATACTGTGAATGTACCTTATATATTGTTAGATGATTGACCTAGGACAGCGTTCTACCGTCGACACTGCGGCGTAGGCTGGACGTACCCACTTCTCGTGCCCTTACTCTAGGGTGCGGGTCGTGACACATTTTTAGTGGTGGCCCATGCAGGTCGAGTTTATGTAGTGGTATTCGAACTAGAGTATTACCACAACCTGCAGTAGGATTAGGATATATTTTTGAAGGTACTCAATTACAGTTAGGACTCCTTGTGAGATTCCTGGGATGACCCTTGAGAATCTTATTTAAACTTCAATTTGAAATCCTTTCCCTTGTTTTGTTCTCTCTCACTCCTTGGTTATTGAATTTGATTTTGATGGATCGTTGTTGATTTTGATTTTCCTATCGAGATAAATTTTATGGCCTGAGTTACGATATTTTCTGATAACATATGTTGACGGGAATACAGGGATGGTAAAACGTCTACTTAATTATGGAACCTATAGTTTATCGCAACCATATTAGCTGGCGTGGCGGAAACATAGAGATCCGACTTCGGATGTACGTATCTTGGTTATGAGATTTGGAATCTCTCGCAGCTATACTATTCGGCATAGCGATAATTTCAGACGATATGATTATAGAGGTGCATACCCCAGTTATGGAATCTATTGTTTATCACAGCCTTGCTTACTGGCATGGCGAGGACTCTGAGTAACATGATTTTGGACAGACGCATATGATTATCAGATTGTATCTTGAGAAAGTTTTTAAACATATCATCTCTATCGTACCCTTCTGTTGTTATAAATTGTATTCCATCATCAAATAACTTAGGAGTAGGAGTAGCTTTAGCTGTTATTATAAACCTTGTGTAACTTCTTGCTATGAATTTCTTCATAATACAATGAATCGATGATTTTGCTAGACCTTATCTTGGATTTGATATTATAGCTCTGGTTTCAAAATGGTTCATTCTTTTAAACAAATAAGCAGAACAGATTTTATCAATATTTCCTTCTTGCCATTATTTCTTGTATTACCCTTTTAAAAAAATAAAAAATAATATATATATATATAGTGGACACAGACACTTTTTCTGATACGTATACATGCTACACTTTGATTACCAACCTATCTAAATGCACATTAATATGTTTTTGATGTTAAATTCTCAAAACCCTAATATTTTTGATACAGTACAGTATCGGAGACTAGTTCTCTATTTCTTTTCCAGTTTAAATTTGTAATTTAAATGTAAATTTTATGATTAGTTGTTGTTTACATCACTGCACATGTATCTTATATACATGATTTCAATTCTTAAAGAAATTGGTTGAGTTTTGTGTTTGAACTTGTCAAATCTGAGACTGTGTGCATATTAACCCTTAATACTGGATTCTAAGTGATTAGTTCAATTTGCAGTTTTTAAATGTAATATTTTGAGCTGTATACATTGTTGTATGTAGAGATATAATGTTAGGTTTCATACTCTTACATGTTAGGTTGTGGTTGTGATGAACATTGGGTTGGTTTGATGTTTGAATTTCTCCAAAATCCTGAAACTGAATACATGTTAACATTTTTACATTGATTTCAAATGTTTAGTTCAATTTCAGATTTAATATGTAATATTGAACTGTATGCATAGCTAAATGTATGGATAGTTTGTTAGGGTTTCATCTCTATCATGTTAGGTTGTGTTGGGAGCATTGAGTTTGGTTGTGATGTTCAAACCCCTAAAATCTGAAACTGCATTATGTTAATATTACACAGGTTTAAATGTTAGCTCATTTTCAGATTTTGTATGTAAATGCTGAACTAAAACTGGATTTAACCTTTCAATACTAAAGCTATAATCCTGTACAAGGACACACACACTCTAACTTAGTATACACTGCCATGTAAACCTAACCCTTCCTCTCTATGTTATGTTCATATATCTATATAAATATATATAGAGTTTATGCATACATGTTATAATGTATATAGATACATAACTAAATCTCTCTCTATATATATATATATATATATGGTTAGCCATGCATGTTATGAGTAAATAGGTTGTGCATTGTAGATTGTTTAACCAATATGCCATGAGTAGTGTAACTTGATAGTTGTTGTTTTGAAATCCGAATCCTCCTATACACTTTCATGTGTATTTCACACACACATGTCTACTTTCTAACCCTATGAACATGTCCACATTCATCCGTACACACACTAACCACATAACCATTATATTTCTAACCCTATGAACATGTCCACATTCATCCGTACACACACTAACCACATAACCTTTATATAATGCTAGCTTTTTCCTCTCTAACTCTCTCTCTCTCTCTTTATATATATATATATATATATATATATATATATATATATATATATATATATATATATATATATATATATATATATATATATTGTGATTGGATTTCAATGCTCGACTTTGTGCTTTAAATTTTGGTTTTGATTTTGCCTTAAAGCCTTGATGATTGTTATTTCTGTATCTTTTCCAGTTTAACACCCCAGATTGCTTGTATGTTTTGATACCCTATGACTGTTTTGGCCTAGTGTGACTAGTATACCTAGATGAGACTTCCACTACCACCGTATGCCATGACCCGGTATGCCATCCTTTTAAAATTGTATGATTTAATTAAGTTTTGAGACTTTGATTGTGGGAGTTTGACCTAGAAGGGGTATGAACATTTTAATTTCGAGGACGAAATTTTTATAAGGTGGGTAGGATGTAAGCCCCCTGAAATTAGGGCTTATTTTTTTCAATTTTATAAATCAATTATTTGCAATAGATATAATTAATTGATTATTATTTTGAATAAATATTATTATTTGATTGTTATTTTGATTTAATGTACTTTTCCGTGCCTTTGATATTTGGAGTGTCAGGGATGTTCATCTCTGGAAACTTTCTTCATGAGTTTTGTAGTGGACAGGATTACCTTCATTTTCGTATATAATGTCCCACTCAAACTTGTTCCCTTGTACTCTTTTTGCTTCGTACAACTTCGGATCAATTTAGACCATTTGATCATCAATTAATTATTAATTGATTTTTCCACTTTGATCTTTGATCATCATATGCACGTTACCATGACTTTTAATTTAGGAGCACCAGACTAGTCTTTTTCTTGAAACCAACTTCTTATGCATGATCTACTCGAGACACTCTTCACCCTTGACCTTCGTGTCCCATTCAGACACTCCATCTTGTGCTTCATTTTTTCGCACAACTTTTGGGTCAATTTAGGCCAATTAATTATCCACCGTAGAACGTGACCTGACTTCCAATTTAATTTCGGGACCCGACATCGATCCAACCTAGTCGACCCAAAATATGGACATGGCCCACATGAAGCCTACTACCCGCCTGACACTTGTGTCCCATTTATTTGAGCCCCCACATGCTACTTATATACCCATGATCATAAATACATATTTTAAATTCAATTATTGTACCATGTCCGATTTTGACACGACCCGGCTCAACCGAACCCAATCGAAACTTCATGTTGCCCCCTCATGAATATCCACACACTCATTTTCCTACAAATATTAAATACCTAGTTTATCCATTTTAAATATTCATGGATAACCCCTTTAATTAAATCCCTAAAATAAAATGTAATCCCCTATGTAATTCCCACCCTTGATTCCACTCCTATTAATCCTAGCCCTCCATTCCTACTTGACACCTCATACTCTCAACCTCCTCCATGTGGCCGGCCCTAATTTTTATGTGGAGAATCACTTTTCTCTCTCTATTTTTTCCTCTCTCATTATTTTTATTCACACACACACACATGTATTCCCTCTCTCTCTCTCTCTCTCTCTCTTTATTTTCCTCACACACCATCACCCATACAGCAGCCTTCTCCTTCTTTTCCTCTCATCCGACCACCCCCATGGCAGCCGAGCACAACACCACCATCCCTCTCCTCTTTAAACCACCAGCAACTCGAGCTCAGCCTCTTCTCCAGGCCGAACTCCTCTCCTCCTCCTTCTTCTTCACTTCATAAAACACCACCACCATCATAGCCGAACACCACCCCTATCATCACCTCACCACCACCATATCCACCACTTCAACCACTCCCCTCGCCCCGCAGCTAGCGTGCCACCGTGCCAGGCTGCGCAGCCCCCCGCAGCAGCGAGCAGTAGCAGTTCCTATGCGCAGCAGCGGCCGGAAATGGCGGACAGTCGCGCGGTTCAGGCATTACCGCGGCCGTCGTCGGCGCCGGCGAGCCCTCCCGGCCACGCACGGGCTGGACGCACCCCCGGGCAGGCCTCCATGGCCACCGCCTTCCTCCCCGGCGCGATGCATAGCCTATTCGTGTATTTTGCACGAAATTCCGTCGTGACGCGCTCGGAAACGAAGCTGAAATCGTATTTTGTCGCAGCAACTTCGTGCACAATTTTCGAGACATCCGACCGTTAGATCGGCAATTTCTTTGCTCCATCACAATCTCAGTATATCCATCTTCACTCCCCTCAATTTTCGTCCGTTAATTTTATCGTTTGATACATTAAAACTGGCCACCAAGTTGACTGTTTAAATTGTGTTATTTTTGGACAGTTTTACGGAGCCAACTTCGTCGGTTCGTATCTCCTCCATCGTAGCTCCGTCTGGCGTGCCACTGGTTCCTCTACGCAGCTGGTATAACCTTCTTCCTACCCCTTAATGTTCGTTTCATTGTGAGCACGTTTGATTGGTTGAATTCGACGCCAAAGTTGGCCGTCCGAATTCGTAATTTCCGAGTTGTTAATTTTCATTTTTGAACCCGGGACTCCGAATTCAATTTTTGACACCACTAGTAGACTCGTGGCATCATTCTGGCATATTTTCATATAAAGTTAATTAGATTTGGAGGACGTGGGCCCTGGCATGCAATTCGGTACAAAGCGGGCCCCACAATCCGGGTCAACGGGACTTTTTGACGTCGGCTCATCGGAATCCAATTCTGGATATACCGTTGAGTTCGTATCGTCATTCTGGACTCGTTGACATATAATTTGCTAGGTTTTAGTGGACATTGGTTCCGGCATGCATTTTGGTGCAAGTCGGATACTAATATCCGGGTCAACGAATTATTTTGAGATCGGCTTATCGGAATCCAATTCTGGACATACCGTTGAGTTTGTATCGGCATTCTGGACTCGTTGACATATAATTTGCTGAGTTTTGAGGACATTGGCTCCGACATGCTTTTTCGTGCAAATTAGAATTTCAATGTCCTAGTCAACGAACCAATTTGAGATCGGGTCAACGGAATTCCATTCTGGATATACCATTGGATTCGTATCGTCATTCTGGATTCGTGGACATATAATTTGTTAGGCTTGGTAGATTAGTATTCTTGCACATTTTTCGGTGCAAAGCGGATCCGACACGGGTACCGTTTTGACCCGAAATTACCTTTTTGCCCCTGTGTCCAAATCAGACTTATGGATATGCTATCCTAGCTAATTTGACCATTCTGGACACGTTGGTGATGTTTGTTTCATCATCCGACAATGTTTGTAGATATTTTCTCTGTGTATTATCTTTTATTATGTCACGTCCCAGTACCGAAATACGGGGACGGACTAGGCCAGCTACTCCGTATGCGGTACGTAACGTCATACGGCGATCGTGGCTGTCAAGAGACTAGGGGGTATATGCTACAATCAAGTCTCCTATGGTCCCACAGAGTTCTATGTCTCAATCAATTAAGTCAAATCAGTAATTAAATGAACATTAAAGATAAAGCAGTAAGGCGTCCCTGACGCTTCATCAAAATGATCATGAGACTAGCTTTATAATTTAGCTATCTCAGAGAGTCAGGAGTACAAAATTATACACAGCTGCAGTCTGTTTAATTACAATTATGTACTGACACAAAATATCAAGTAATCCGGCTAACAGGTGCCGGTGGCTAAACGTCGCAAAAGTATAAGCAGGAGTGGTGGAGAAGAAACCCACTCGAGTCCCCGAACCGCCATGCTCCTAGTATGCACCATGGATGTCAGGAAGGAAGATCGTGTCCTCTGGCTCTGCTACGAGATCTGGCCAAACAAAACCAGCGGGGTCAGCCCCGAATAGCAAGTACCGCCAAAGGGGCACAAGAGTTAAGATTAAAAACCCAACTAATAGAATGACTGATAATAGTAATACTTATGCTACTATTATAGGGTAGCGCAACATCCTCGAACCCATATGGCACCCTTACAACCAAACAAGGACAAAAGGTGCCGCATGGAGTCGGGACGTGTCGTACTCTATAGCTTTCACATAAGTTAAAAAGGTATAAACCATAAAAATCTCCTGATCGTGACTTCGGTCGATAGCCTATCGCAGCACAATAACCAACCCAACAATCAAACAAGAACATGGGTTGGATCATGTACCATGATAGACCATGTTCCTCAGTCATTCACAGAAGTAGCACTTCACAACCAGAATAAGTCTTCCGTTCATAACTTCGGTCCACAGCCTGTCATAGTACGATAACCAACCCAACAATCAAACAAGAACATGGGTTGGATCACGCACCATGACAGTCCGCTTCCCTCAGTTATTCACGGAAGGTAAATAGGAAACATGCAAGTCATTTTCACGGCCAATCAAGTCTACGAGTTTCTAGTGGAACGAGGTTATCCTCGCGTCATGTTATTAGAAAATCCTCAGATCGTATCTTTCCAGCAAGGCTAGCCAACCCAGGGGTTCGCGTAGACAGGTGTCATGGAGACCAGGTCCCTCGTGAGGCCACCTTGCCAAGACATGTAATATATAGCAGGAATTAATCGGATACAGTCATCCACTCGTTGCGGATGACACAGTATCCGTGGAGACCAGCCGGCGCGCCAAGACAATATCTCAGGGCGACTGGTGTAACACGATCTCGGGACTCTGCCCTCCCCATGCATCTAGTATATTCAGTTGCCTAGTTTAACCCTAGGTGAAATCTTGGACTCACATGCTGTGGCCTACATGATTATCCTCCTAAAGTCGTACTTTAGTACGAGTACCCTAAGTGAGGATCCATGTCAATCAGTATGTCAATATGTGCTACCCTCCTTAGTGTAATGCATCATTACAAATACGCCACGTGGAGTTACGAGTCATTTGTCGAGCATGAACAAGAACTGGGACATTCAGGTACATGTATCAGGTAGGAACACTTTGTTCTCCGGGGTCACATCAGTGCTCATATCATGCTCGAGACAAAAGGCGTAAGGATATAAAATGGGCATATAATATCTAATAAAATATCAAAAGCATACGCACAACAAGGCAGCGTGCGTGAAAAGTCACGCAGGCTCAAGGGAAAGAGCTGTGTGAAAAGTCACGCAAGCTCAAGGGAAGAGCTGCGTGAAAAGTCACGCAAGCTCAAGAGGAGAGTGCTGCGTGAAAAGTCACGCAGACTCAAGGAAAAGAGCTGCGTGAAAAGTCACGCAAGCTCAAGGGAAGAGCTGCGTGAAAAGTCACGCAAGCTCAAGGGAAGAGCTGCGTAAAAAGTCATGCAAGCTCAAGGGGAAACACGCTTCCAACAGGAAGCGTGCTCAAACAGGAGCACACTGTTCACTGTCTTCTCCAAAACAGCAAGAACACCATGGCTGAACCCAAGCTTCAAAGTATCATAACTTGGCCATCCGAACTCCAAATCCAGATTTCCAAAGCTCCAACTTGGGTGAAACTGAATGCTCTTCCACATGGAAGCATCAAAAACCCATAAAATCCAACTAAAGTAAATCAAACCATGCAAAATCCGAAAATGATTAAAACTTAGATCTACAAAAATCAAAGCTTCAAAATAGAAATTTCCAAGTTCTAAACTAGTATAGATTGAGGAGAAGAACACATTTTGGCAAATAGTTTTGTAAGAATCATTAACAAAATAATGGATCCTTCTCTTGAGCAAGTTGGTACTTGCCTTGGTTGGTGGAGGAAGTAAATGAGAAGAAGTAAATGAGAGGAGAGAGAAGGAGATGAGTTATATATATAGAATTCTTGGACCCATGGGTTCATGATGAACCAAAGGGTTCATGATGACCCATTGGTGAACCAAGAATAGGTTACCCAAATGTGCCAAAACTGTAGGCCCAAATGCAGAAAATAAATTAGGAAATAATATTTTATCGAATATTTTTGGGAAATGCATGAAGAAATACTGCATAATAAATATCGTATAAATTCAAGGTAAATACAATTTATGGGTTTACGTATTAAAATACGTATTCCAGGATTGGGGAGTGACATCTCTACCCTTCTTAGAAAAATTCCGTCCTCGGAATTCCAGCCAAGACAGGATAGTGAAATCAGGCCAAGCAAGGCACAATCATATATATAAGTTAACTATCATAGTAGTTATTATCATACATCACAAAGTGCAAAATAAGCAGGTGCAGAAAAGTATGGACTCGTGTCAATAAGGTGCATAAATATACCTTATTAGTCAAACAAATGCGGATAACAAGATCTGATCTCGTCCTCGCGCTCCCAGGTTGACTCTCCCGAAGAGTGATGGTTCCAAGAAACACGGACAAGGCTTATCGTCTGATTCTTGAGTACCTTCTCTCGCCGGTCCAAAATAGATACGGGTTGTTCCTCATAAGTTAGGTCGGTACCAACGACTAACTCAGAATGATCGAGGACGTGACTCGGATCCGGGACATACCCACGTAATTGGGACACATGAAACACATCATGTATGCCAGTTAACGAAGGCGGAAGGACAAGTCGATAAGCCACATCGCCTACCCGAGCGAGAATCTTAAAAGGACCAACGTATCTTGGACTAAGCTTTCTCCGGGTTCCAAATCTGATGATACCCCGAGTAGGCGAAATTCGCATAAACCCTTGGTCGCCAACTCTGAACTCTAGAGGCCTACGATGCTGATCTGCCCAATGACGATGTCGATCTTGTGCAACTCGAAGGCGCTCTCTGACTAACTTAACTATCTCCACAGTCTGCGTGATCATCTCTGGCCCCAACAACTTCCGTTCTCTGACGTCGTCCCATGCCAAAGGGGACCTGCACTTCCTTCCGTACAATGCTTCGAACGGGGCCATCTGAATGCTAGCCTGATAGCTGTTGTTATAGGAGAACTCCACTAGATGAAGATGATCCTCCCAAGATCCGCCAAAATCTAAGGTACACGCCCGTAACATATCTTCTAATGTCTGAATGGTTCTTTCTGATTGTCCGTCAGTTTGTGGATGATAAGCAGTAGTAAATCTTAACTTGGTTCCTAAACTTTGGTGTAAGCTCCGCCAAAAATGGAAAGTAAACCGCGTATCCCGATCTGATACTATACTAACTGGAACACCATGCTGCCTTACTATCTGTTTCATGTACATTTCTGCTAACTGCTCAGTAGTCTGTCCAACTCGGAAGGGAAGGAAATGAGCGACCTTCGTGAGTCGATCTACTATTACCCAGACTGCATTCTTGCCAGCTGGGGATCTAGGTAAACCGGTCACAAAATCCATCGTGATGTGCTCACATTTCCATTCTGGGATAGGAAGCGGCTGTAGCAACCCTGCTGGTCTCTGCTGCTCGGCTTTCACCTGCTGACATACCAGACACTTGGATACAAATCTCGCTATCTCTCTTTTCATGCCATTCCACCAAAAGAGCTGCCTGATATCTCGATACATTTTCGTTCCTCCTGGATGAATGGAGTAAATAGAACTATGAGCTTCGGACATAACTTCTTGCCGAAGGTCTCCACTCGGTACACAGAGTCTGTTTCCAAACCTGAGCGTACCATCTTCATGAATCACTAACTCCTTCCTACGGCCTGATTCACACTCCGACCGCAACTTCTGAATCTGTGGATCTCCTGCTTGTGCTGCCCTTATCCTCTCTACCAAGGTTGACTGAATCTGCATACTGGTCATTCTTCCTATATCCCTTGGCAAAACTACTTCGATTCCCATACTCTGAAGGTCTTCTAGAATATGCTTCTGCGAGGTCAAGATAAAGGCACTGTCTCTCCTACTCAGTGCATCTGTAACTACATTCGTCTTGCCTGGATGATACTGAAGATCTAAATCAAAATCCTTCAGCAGTTCTAACCATCTTCTTTGCCTCATGTTCAAATCTTGCTGCGTGAATACGTATTTCAAACTCTTATGATCAGTATAGATCTCTACCCGATCCCCGTATAAATAATGCCTCCATAACTTGAGTGAAAACACCACAGCTGCTAACTCCAAATCGTGAGTCGGGTAATTCTTCTCATGGTCTCGAAGCTGCCGAGACGCATATGCTATCACTTTTCCATGCTGCATCAATACACATCCAAGACCCTTCCCAGATGCGTCACAATATACTGTAAAGCCTCCAGCTCCTACTGGAAGCGTCAAGATCGGGGCTGAGATCAATCTCTTCTTCAATTCTTCAAATGATGCCTGACAGCTAGCTGACCAAACAAACTCTACGTCCTTGTGCGTCAAAGGCGTTAAGGGTGCAGAGATCTTGGCAAAGTCCGCCACGAACCTTCTGTAGTAACCAGCTAATCCTAAGAAACTTCGCACTTCTGCAACCGTTCTCAGGACTGGCCAATGCTCTACGGCCTCAATCTTCTTCGGATCTACTGACACTCCTGTCCCAGAAATTACATGCCCCAGGAACAAAATGTGATCTAACCAGAATTCATACTTGTCGAGCTTCGCATAAAGTTGATGCTCCCTCAATGTCTGTAAGACAGTCCTAAGATGTTTCTCATGCTCCTCTTCTCTGCTGGAATAGACAAGAATGTCATCTATGAACACCACCACAAATTTATCCAAGTACGGCAGAAAGATGCGGTTCATTAAATCCATGAATACTGCAGGGGCGTTGGTTAGTCCAAAGGGCATTACTAAAAACTCATAATGCACATATCTAGATCTGAATGCTGTCTTCGGTATGTCTTGCTCCCGGACTCTTACTTGATAGTATCCTGACCGAAGATCGATCTTGGAAAAAACGCTGGCCTTGCTCAACTGGTCGAACAGGTCATTAATCCTTGGTAGTGGGTACTTATTCTTCACTGTTACTGTATTCAGCTTGCGGTAGTCGATGCACATCCTCGTCGACCCATCCTTCTTAGGAACTAGAATCACTGGCACGGCCCAGGGCGATTTACTGTCTCGGATGAATCCCTTAGACTTCAACTCTTCTTCATGTTGATACAACTTATCCTGTTCTGACGGTGACATTCTGTAAACTCTATCTGCAATAGGCCTCGTTCCCGGGTTCAACTCAATGCTAAATTCTACCTTTCTGACTGGGGGTATCCCTGGGAGCTCATCAGGGAAGACGTCGAGAAAATCTTCGACCACTCTCGAAATCTGTCCTGGCTCTGATACTGCTGCTGAGATGACGCCTCCGGCCTGATTCTTCAAGGTTCGAGTAAAGATGAACTGCTCCATCCCAGGAACACTGAATATGACCCTACCTCCTCTACAATCAATTGTCGCATGACTGTCTCTCAACCAGTCCATGCCAAGAACGATATCAAAATTCTCCATAGGGAATTCAATCAATGATGCGGGCAGTAAATGTCCACACACCTCCACCGGACATGAAAAGCGCACTCTGCTAACTTCTACGAGCCCATTGCCGGTGAGTATATCCATCCTCTCCGGCAATGCCTCAAACTCTAATCCAATCCGTGTAGCATATTGTGCAGAGATGAATGAATGAGTAGCGCCTGAATCAAATAATGCTATAGCGGGAAATGAGGTGACGAGAATTTTACCTGCCACCACGTCACTAGACGCTAGAGCCTCTCCCAAGGTCAATGTGAGAGCCTGGCCCCGCGGAGCCCCTTGTTGCGGCCTTCCTCGACCATGCTGTTGCTGCCCCTGAGGGCCTTCGGCTTCCTGTGCCTGGCGGAACATCTGAGCCTGCGTTGGTAAGCGCTGGGCTAGGGGCCTTACTGCTAATACTGGCCCTCCACTCGGGGTTGCCACTGGAGCTGGCAATGCTGGAAACTGTTGAGCTGGCCCTCCTGGCCTCTGCATCATAGGACAAGTAGAAATACGGTGGTCTGCACGACCACACCTCAAGCATAAGCCATTCGCTGACCGGCACACCTCCCTCGTGTGCCCTGCCTTCCCACAGAATGTACAGTCCTGGGGTGCTCCCTGACGCTGTTGTTGGTTCCTCGGCTGCTGATGCCGAACTGACGCTGTATTAGTTGACACGGCCGTCCTCCGCGGTGCTTCTGCATCATGAATACGCACACCGGGTGCTGGTGCCGACGTTCGCTGCACTGCTCCTTCTCCAACCTGGGAATGAGATCTCTTCTGACCTCCTGTCCTTGATGCTAACCTCTGCTGGGTAAGCTCGTACCTCCGAGCGGCCGTCAAAACAACGTCAAACGTCTGGTAGTCGTGTCCTTCCACAAGCTGTAATAGTTCCAAATGAAGTCCCTACTGGAACCTCATAGCCTTCTCCGGCTCCGTTGCCACCATTGCTGGTGCGAAACGGCACAATCTGCAGTACATACCCATCTACGGTCTTGTCAGCTTGCTTGAGACTGATAAACTTCTGCTGGAGCTCCTATCGAGCTACTACGCCAAAATACTTGGCCTTGAATCTGTCACTGAAGGTGGTCCAACGAACAGGACGTCTTATACCAACTTCTGATGCCCACCAGTCGCGGGCAAGATCCTGAAGTACTAATTTGACCTGATCAACCTTCTCATCATCTGGAACCTTGGCTGCCACAAGAATGGCTTCAATGTCTGGAATCCAGGCATCCGCAGTGATGGCATCCTCCGTGCCATCAAAATACCTCAGGTTCAAGCGACGGAACCTTCCTGATGCTCCAGAGCCAACCCCGGCACTCCTCTCAAGAGCTAACTGAATCCCCTGGTTCAGCAACACGTTCTGCTCCTGCTGCCGAGTCTGTTGCTGTTGGTGAGTGACAAGAATCCCTCGGACGATCTCCAGGAGTGCTACGGCATCTGGTACTGCCGTCGCTGCTGGTGCTGCAGGAGTTCCAATAACCTGCGGCTGTACTGCCTCTGGTCCCACTTCTGCTCGTGCCTGCACTGGAGAAGGTTCTCTCCCCTGTTGTTGCCCAGTCGAGCCATGCTCTTGCTGCTCTTCCTCATGGGCCTCACCCGCTACTGAGAATGAAGTACCCCTATAAAGAAAGGTATAAGATTATCAAGTCCGGACAAGGAAGATTTCGAAGATGCAGGTCAGGTTAGAGATCAAGGCAAGGACAGAGAATTCGAAACAGAATTTCAAGGGGAACAAGTTGTGATTGAGACTCCTAATAATTCGCAATACCCCACAAGTCTGAAAATCAGACCTACATGGGCCACCACTAAAACCTTGTCACGCCCCAGTACCGAAATACGGGGATGGACTAGGCCAGCTACTCCGTATGAGGTACGTAACGTCATACGGCGATCGTGGCTGTCGAGAGACTAGGGGGTACATGCTACAATCAAGTCTCCTATGGTCCCACAAAGTTCTATGTCTCAATCAATTAAGTCAAATCAGCAATTAAATGAACATTAAAGATAAAGCAGTAAGGCGTCCCTGATGCTTCATCAGAATGATCATGAGAGACTAGCTTTATAATTTAGCTATCTCAGAGAGTCAGGAGTACAAAATTATACACAGCTGCAGTCTGTTTAATTACAATTATGTACTGACACAAAATATCAAGTAATCCGGCTAACAGGTGCCGGTGGCTAAACGCCGCAAAAGTATCAGCAGGAGTGGTGGAGAAGAAACCCACTCGAGTCCCCGAACCGCCATGCTCCTAGTATGCACCATGGATGTCAGGGAGGAAGATCGTGTCCTCTGGCTCTGCTACGAGATCTGGCCAAACAAAACCAGCGGGGTCAGCCCCGAATAGCAAGTACCGCCAAAGGGGTACAAGAGTTAAGATTAAAAACCCAACTAATAGAATAACTGATAATAGTAATACTTATGCTACTATTATAGGGTAGCGCAACATCCTCGAACCCATATGGCACCCTTACAACCAAACAAGGACAAAAGGTGCCGCATGGAGTCGGGACGTGTCGTACTCTATAGCTTTCACATAAGTTAAAAAGGTATAAACCATAAAATCTCCTGATCGTGACTTCGGTCGATAGCCTATCGCAGCACAATAACCAACCCAACAATCAAACAAGAACATGGGTTGGATCATGTACCATGATAGACCATGTTCCTCAGTCATTCACAGAAGTAGCAATTCACAACCAGAATAAGTCTTCCATTCATAACTTCGGTCCACAGCCTGTCATAGTATGATAACCAATCCAACAATCAAACAAGAACATGGGTTGGATCACACACCATGACAGTCCGCTTCCCTCAGTTATTCACGGAAGGTAAATAGGAAACATGCAAGTCATTTTTACGGCCAATCAAGTCTACGAGTTTCTAGTGGAACGAGGTTATCCTCGTGTCATGTTATTAGAAAATCCTCAGATCGTATCTTTCCAGCAAGGCTAGCCAACCCAGGGGTTCGCGTAGACAGGTGTCATGGAGCACAGGTCCCTCGTGAGGCCACCTTGCCAAGACATGTAATATATAGCAGGAATTAATCGGATACAGTCATCCACTCGTTGCGGATGACACAGTATCCGTGGAGACCAGCCGGCGCGCCAAGACAATATCTCAGGGCGACTGGTGTAACACGATCTCGGGACTCTGTCCTCCCCATGCATCTAGTATATTCAGTTGCCTAGTTTAACCCTAGGTGAAATCTTGGACTCTCATGCTGTGGCCTACATGATTATCCTCCTAAAGTCGTACTTTAGTACGAGTACCCTAAGTGAGGATCCATGTCAATCAGTATGTCAATATGTGCTACCCTCCTTAGTGTAATGCATCATTACAAATACGCCACGTGGAGTTACGAGTCATTTGTCGAGCATGAACAAGAACTGGGACATTCAGGTACATGTATCAGGTAGGAACACTTTGTTCTCCGGGGTCACATCAGTGCTCATATCATGCTCGAGACAAAAGGCGTAAGGATATAAGATGGGCATATAATATCTAATAAAATATCAAAAGCATACGCACAACAAGGCAGCGTGCGTGAAAAGTCACGCAGGCTCAAGGGAAAGAGCTGTGTGAAAAGTCACGCAAGCTCAAGGGAAGAGCTGCGTGAAAAGTCACGCAAGCTCAAGGGGAGAGTGCTGCGTGAAAAGTCACGCAGACTCAAGGAAAAGAGCTGCGTGAAAAGTCACGCAAGCTCAAGGGAAGAGCTGCGTGAAAAGTCACGCAAGCTCAAGGGAAGAGCTGCGTGAAAAGTCACGCAAGCTCAAGGAAAGAGCTGCGTGAAAAGTCACGCAAGCTCTAGGGAAGAGCTGCGTGAAAAGTCACGCAAGCTCAAGGGGAAACACGCTTCCAACAGGAAGCGTGCTCAAACAGGAGCACACTGTTCACTGTCTTCTCCAAAACAGCAAGAACACCATGGCTGAACCCAAGCTTCAAAGTATCATAACTTGGCCATCCGAACTCCAAATCCAGATTTCCAAAGCTCCAACTTGGGTGAAACTGAATGCTCTTCCACATGGAAGCATCAAAAACCCATAAAATCCAACTAAAGTAAATCAAACCATGCAAAATCCGAAAATGATTAAAACTTAGATCTACAAAAATCAAAGCTTCAAAATAGAAATTTCCAAGTTCTAAACTAGTATAGATTGAGGAGAAGAACACGTTTTGGCAAATAGTTTTGTAAGAATCATTAACAAAATAATGGATCCTTCTCTTGAGCAAGTTGGTACTTGCCTTGGTTGGTGGAGGAAGTAAATGAGAAGAAGTAAATGAGAGGAGAGAGAAGGAGATGAGTTATATATATAGAATTCTTGGACCCATGGGTTCATGATGAACCAAAGGGTTCATGATGACCCATTGGTGAACCAAGAATAGGTTACCCAAATGAGCCAAAACTGTAGGCCCAAATGCAGAAAATAAATTAGAAAATAATATTTTATCGAATATTTTTGGGAAATGCATGAAGAAATACTGTATAATAAATATCGTATAAATTCAAGGTAAATACAATTTATGGGTTTACGTATTAAAATACGTATTCCAGGATTGGGGAGTGACATATTATAATTAATTTTTATTAAGTTCGTATTTCGGAATTAGTACAACGAAACTGAGATCAGTCGATTCCAGTGATCTCACATTGCTGAAATTGGCAAGTTGATCATGTGGATCATCGTGATAAGATTATTAACCCTACCATTGATTATCTTATCTCAATTTGCGTGTCGTAGGTTTCGATGTACGAATAACGTGGTACAACTTGATATTTTAATTCTTAGATTAGAGTTGATCCTGTTTGACTAAGATATTTGGTATCTTGGTAGGTAAATATTAGGAATAGTGTGCTTAGGCTATTTTGACCCAGAGTTGACCAGTTGATCAAAAGTCAACTGTTAGTCAACATTAGCCTGGTTTGACCTAGGGTTGACCTAGAGTTGACCAAGGCTGACCAGTTGATCAAAAGTCAACTGTAAGTCAACCTTTGACCCAGTTTAATGGTTTGACTTCCTGTGACCTAGTTTGACTTAGTTGGACTGAGATTTGACCTAGATTACATAGCTTATACTATATAATCCTGCCTAACATTGTTGAACCCTAATTAGCTTATATATATATATCTCATCTTTAGGTTTGTGGCATCACTCTGAGCATCGACCCCATTTGACAGCTCAGGACTGCAAGCGAGTACATTCACGGATAGTTTTTATTGTCTTGATATCTGCTATATCCGATTCAGTTGTAGTGTCTTACTTGATTCCCGACACGATGGTTCACGGACTAGTATACGTCGGATCCTGTCATGAGATGTTATTCTTGGACTTTCTTGGTATATTGGTACGTGATATTTTATGTTTCTTGTACTTATATAGACATCGATTTGGGAGTGGGCTGGCCCCCTACTTTTGAATCCCGTGTCATGACGTACCATATCCGGGTCTGTGATACTATTCGGGGATGGAAGAATTATTAGGGGTTATGTGATCAAAGTCTCATGTCACTATTATGCTTGCGCCACTCTCACCTCACGTAGGGTGTAGCAGATTCCTCCGTGTGCTTGTTATCCAGGTTGGCCGGCATGACCCTTTTCAGAGATTTTCGTGTAATTGTCGGGCCAAGTGGATAACCTGTCTTGTAACATACCTAAAGCCGATCACATAACGATCTAATAATTCAAGGCACATTTTATATTTATTTTATCTTATCTTATATCCTGCTCAATTCTACTTTCAGTACTTTTCTCACCATGCTATGATATTCATTTACTCACATGTTCTACATGCCTTTATGCTATACCTTGATTGGAGGCTAAGTTCTGTTCGGGAGAAGGGTTACAACCCCGATCCTTGTTTAGTTTAAGGGTTGTAACTCGGCTTTCGAATAGTTTCCAAGTCATCCTATATCTTTGTCTTGTATTTTATTATACTGTCTCTTATAAAACTTGTCAATTCATATGGAACTGCTGTTAGTGTTTGTACTTGCTCATTTTCCTGACAGGATAACCGTTGATGTTTACATAATACATGTTAGCTGATTGCTCTACCTTTTACGGGTATGGCCAGGATAGAGTTTGATGAGACATTACCCATGGATCTCCAGCAGGATCCATTAGCAGTGGATGAGATACCATTAGTTTAGATTAGTCATTTTCAGTTGTATTTTCTCTGGATTACTGTATTTGAGATCTGGGATGTTTCTGGATTTGTGTTATCTTAGACACTTAGAACTCTATCTGGTTGTATTTCTGTGGTTTTATTTCATTTCATATATAGCTATCTTTTATCGTATTCTACCTTAGATGTGATTGAGACTGTATTTGCTATGTCACCTCCATTCGGAGTGTATATACTGTACATGTACCTTATATATTGTTAGATGATTGACCTAGGACAGCGTTCTACCGTCGACACTGCGACGTAGGCTGGACGTACCCACTTCTCGTGCCCTTACTCTAGGGTGCGGGTCATGACATTGCTTGCTTGCTTGTTGCATAACACTAAGAATGAATCACAACTGAGACTATAGATGCCGAGGTTGATTCTTACTTAGCGTTCCCGTACTAAGGTCAGACATCTAGGAGGATGATCATGTGACCACGACATAGAATTTTAGATAAATGTATGGATAATCTAGGCAACTTAAACTAGTAGAAGCATTGGGAGGGAACGGAATCTCGAGATCGTACAGTACTAGTCCACTTTATTTTTGCTGGCCACCACGGATATTGTTACCATCCACATTAGAGGATGGCAGTATCCGGCTACTTTATGTATTATGTACTACATGCTTGTCTTACTCGTACGGTGGCCTTGCAAGGGACCGATGCTTATCTAGTCTTGTTATATTTGGCCCTGCTAGCCAGGCTGGATCGGTACAATTTGAGGATTCCTATATTTTGCATTGTTGGGATAACCCAACCTCCACATAGAAATCCATAGGCATTTGAGTGGCCGTTTATTCTCCTAAATTGTTTAGCTTGTTGCTTACATAGCTGGCTGATATAGAGTTCCAATTGGCGATGTAGGCATTATTGGATGTTAGGGAGATTGTGATAATTGTTGGTTATTTAGCTACATTAGTTGTGGATCGTTATCGTGCATTGGTACCGCACGATCCTTACCCCTCCTTACTGTTCATATATATTATTCATGTCTTATTTTATTCTGCTGGCTTTTTTTTGCCCGTCCTTGAGCCTTCCTTTCTAGTACTTGCTATGGTTGGTCTGACCAACCCTGAATTGTTCCCAAATTGCCAGTGATCGACCCTGTGGATCTTCTAAACTTGAATTGGAGGATGTGCTTCAGTTCCAGACCATGCTAGGAACTGTAGGAAGGTATACTCGTCTATATTATTATCCTATACTGTAGATTTCCTGATTATCATATTAGTATTTCCTGCTTTCCATATGATTATCTCTCTTGCTGTTATTTTATTGTTATTACCTGTGGATATGAGATCGGATTTAGGCCATAGATTGATTGCATGCTAGGATACCCAACTAGATTGACAGTCGTAATCACCGTATGATGTATTCGTACCTTATACGGTGTAGCTGGCCTTGACAGTCTCCCGTATTTAGGTATTGGGGCGTGACACAATTTTAGTGGTGGCTCATACAGGTCTCGTTTTGAGATATTGTTGGATATCACATGATTATTGATCTCAGTCCACTTTTCCTTGGTATTCCAACTTGTTACACTTGTCCTTCGCTCTCTTGAACTTGTGAACTGGTCCTCATCTCTACCTAGATCGATTTTGCTTTGCCCTGTCTTATTCATTGTTATCTACCTATTATTCCCTGTTTTGATAGACATGGTCCTGTAGTCGGCCATGTCGATCACTTTATCATATAAGACGTTGTCCTGTCTCCACCCTCTGGTTACTTGTTATATATCTTGGGTTCTGTACTCTCTCTACCAGAGTTTTGCCTTGGTTGATTTTTCCTATTATCCAATTTGTGTATTGACTTCGTGTTGACTTAGTATCCTTATCGCCCTCTTCGAGCGTTGGCTTGATTTCTATGAAGGAAGATTTCCTCAGGACTCTGAGATTGGATATTTTAACATTTGTTGAGTATCCAGTGGATATTCTTGTATCAATTCAGCTCCTTTGATTCTAGACAGTTCTGTAATCATGATTATCTATTTCAGATGTTATTTTGATTATAGATATATTTTCTATATGATGTGTTTTGACATGAATTTTGGATTTGGAGTATTTTTCTAGAAAAACTATCGTGTGATTATTATTGAAGGTATTTTTGGATATACATTATGATTGACCTGGATTTTGGATTTTGATTATTTTTATAGAACTGACTTGTTATATTGTTAGATGTTTTCTGATTTTGGTGACTTGGACATTTGGGTTATGGATTTGATTCGTTTTGGATATTTGTCAAGAGTGACCGGATGGCCCTAGTATACCTTGATGACGTAGTAGCAAAAGTTGCAGCCGCTCGATTATAGTGCCATGGTGAATCTTTTGCAGCCGTTCCGGATGGCGTGGCAGAGAATGACCGTGACACACATTATAATCGGATGTAAGGAAACTACTGTCGTCGGTTTGAGACGAATATCCTGGATTTTATGATTTCTGTGGATTTTCATGCAGTTGGGACTTCAGGTTCTCTGATATTGTTTTCGATATTTTGTATCTGTTTTGATTTATGGAGTTATTCGTGCATGTGAGATTTTGATTTTTCGAGATTCCTTCGGTGTTTGGAATTACCTTACGAGTTGATTTTTGTAGCTAGATATTATTCTCTTCTATGGGGTATGGCCAGGATGGAGACTATGACCAGCAGTTATCCCTGGACCCCGTAGATGATATTTCACCTATTTAGATCTGCTAGTTAGGTTTGTCTGGACTGCGATCCAGCTAGATTTTGAGACTTATATTATATTTGTGTTTTGAGACTTGTGTTATGTTTTCGACTCTCTACTTTGTTGTGATTTTGAATTCTATTTCCATCATATTTATATGATATTCGTGCCTATCTTTTCTAGAAGTCTTTGTGATTGAGTTGAGTTTATATACCTCCGTGCGGAGATGACAAGTATATTTATATTGTGTCTAGATGCTATACTTTCTAGGAGAACTATACAGCATTCTACCGTCGATTCTGCGGCGTAGGCTGGACGTACCCACGTACTCGTGCCCCTACTCAGGGTGCGGGTCGTGACAGGCCGCGAAGGAGTCTCGCCGGCGGCTGGCACCACTCACGGAGGTGAGGGTTGGGGTCCCTTCTTTCCTTTGTTTTATTTTCGGGATATCGGTTTTTGATGGCGGCGTTGGTGTGTGTTGTGGGCAATGTAGATGATGAAGGTAGGGAGTTTGGGTTGGGGCCGCTAGGTGGTTGAGGCGGGGTTAGCCATGGAGGCTGGGCATTGGGTGTTGGTGGTGTCGTATTCTTTGGGTGGCGGTGGTGGTGATGTTGATGGCACGAGTGTTGTTCTGCGGTTGTGATGATTGTGGTTGGATCTGAGGATTGGAGGCGAGGTTTCTGACGGTGGTGGTTGCGGTGAATATGCTGGTGTGGGTGGTTGTGGAGGTCGGGTACGATGTTGGTGTCGACGGGGATCAAACGGTGGTGATGGCATGGTATGATGTTGGCGGTGGTGACTGTATTGGGTTTGCTGGTTGGAGGCTGCCGTCGTGTCCGGGGTGTCGGACACGGCGAGACGTAATTGTAACTGTAATCAAAATTATAGTGGAAAAAGGTAACACGGACACGATGCACAACACCTGGTGGAAAATTTTGGATTGCAAATTTTTTTGGAGAAGAACAAATGAGCCTCTCCTTATATAGGAGGTGGTGCTCCTAGATGGATAAGGGCTAGGACGATTTTAAATCCCTATGTAGATAATTACATATTTTATTCAAATCGATTTAAAATAAATTTATCGAATCCAAATCAATCTAGATAAAACTTATTTTTAATTTAAAGCTATTTTAAAATAAAGCCAATATAATCTTTTCCAATTTAAATCATCATAATTAATTAAATATTAAATTAAACCATTTCCAAAATAACTTTTTATAAATAATAAAAATATATTAATAAATACTTTCAAAATTCACAATAAACTTTAAAAATTTGGAATACATTTTTATAAATAAACAAAACAATTACTTTTCGAAAAAATCAAAGTGGATAATGAAATAAATTTCATGTCACTCGCACATAAATAGTCTATTTTGACATAAAGCAATAGTTTTCCTAAATTATCACTTATATTTGTATCATAAAATAAAATTATCTTCTTTATAAATAAATAAACAAATAAAGGTTTGGCAATCTCGACGCAACACAATAAATAAAAATAAAATACTTATTTTCTATACGAAGGATTTTTTTAATAAAATTTTTGTATATAAAAATATATACCATCTCATAATTTCGCACGCTACGTACAAATACGAAGAATGTGAACTTGTACGCGACGTACAATTACGAAAAACAAAAAATCGATACCAAATTTATTTAAAAAATTATAGTAAAATTTTATGGGATTTACATGTATTATCGTATTACGTGATATTTTGTACGTATAGAAATATTTACATATATTATCCCAAAGGATGGAAAGTTTCCTGCTGATTAACATTGTCGTATTCATGTGATACCTACCATGCACAGTTCGAGATACATATCTAAGCCAGGAAAGAAAGTTTTAATAAGATAATAATTTATTTGTGATTGTAGAATAGAGTATTGGGCGGGAGAACAAAATGGATAATGCCATAAAAAAATCTTGTCAATATAAATAGCAAATACTGAACAGTGAATTTGTTACTCCTTTGTAAGACCTTGCCTTGTGAGAGGGTAAGTGCTTAGCTCACTATTCTTGAGCTACAATTCAAGTATATGCCTATTTCGATTAAAAACTCGATTAGGTGTATCAAGTTATATAATTTTTCCTTTCCTACGAGGAAATGGTCGGACTACTATGCACCATGCCATCGTGCCACAACCTGATCTCGGTCTCTGAATTATTTTCTAGAAAATAGTCAAGTGCGAGATCTAAACTACTTATCTAAATTACATTATTATATAGGTAAGAATTGTATTATGATTGTGTTAGTGACTAATAGGCAATGAATGGTTTGGATATACTTTTGAATTACTAGAATTATGATCATGGTAGAGTATATTCCAAGTTGGAACTATAATACTTCTTATTTGTTATTTATATCATCTTTACATACTTCACGGTAGACTCATGATTTCTAATCTAATAACTATTTATTTTATTTATTTTACTATTCTTGAACTAAGGACTTGCATGTCTTTAATGACCTAGATTCTTCATTATATGAAGGCTTGTCAAAGAAGAAGATGCTACCCATCTATATTGTGGAAGGACCTGAAGAGTAATACATGTAGAGGTTAGATCATCAGTATCATTTTGTGTAGTTGTTTAGTTTTTCGTGTATATTATATTTTAGATAGAAATTAGACTAGGTGAGATATAAATATTGATGGTTTATGTTTATAGATGTGAATTATTCTTAGTTTATTTATTATTTTAGTTTGCTCATACTTTTTTCCTAGAACTTTACAGGTGATTAATGCGATACAAATACATATGTATTTGTGTGGCACGTAGCCTGGAATGTAGTTACGTACTCGATTTGCTGTATTCTGGAAGCGGGATATGAAACATCTAACCTCTAGCCACATAACACCACCATCGGGAGCGAGACATTACAAGTACAATGCTAGCTTTCCATTTTGTATAGTTAGCTTATGATCATTTTGATAGAATGTCAGAGGCACCTTACTGTTTTATCTTATATGTTCTTTATTCATGCTTCTTGTTTGACTGATTGAGATATAGTATATCATGTGAGACCATAGGAGACTTTCATTGTAGTATATATTTCCTTGTCTAGGTACAACAATGACCTAGGATACCCCCATTTATCGTATTCTAGTATTGGGACATGACAATAACTGTAGGATTTCATAGTTACCGCTGGATAGCGGAGATATTCATAGTTACTAGAGACTCCATACAAGAGCTCCTAGATTACACCGTGGTAGTCCAAGTGTGCGAAAGTTGTTCTCTAAAGTCCATTTTCGTAAACTAGTACAATTAGGCTCACTCATTTGTGTTGTGCATTTTAATTGTTTTATTGTTTACTCTCAACATATTTTATATATCGCGCTATATCCCTCCGAGGACATGGTTTTCTTCCAAGTATATAAAAAGAAGGCTACCTCGAGGAATATAGTGCATGAGTGTATTTCGTAGCAGGACCTGCCGAGGATCTATAAGTCTACCCGACAGAGTTTCTCTGAGTTTGGGTAGGACTTCGCTTGGGATACTAGTATCAACATCTAGTTAGTGATACTTAGGATATGACTATCTTATTTACCGTACTTCATTTGCTTTGAACTATTATTCAGTTGTAATCCTAGGTTTGTTCCCACAAGGCATCTTTTGTTGTATTTTGGACTTATTAACTTCAAAGTTGTATCTATTTGTAATTACAACTTTCCTTATTGTGAATGAGAATTAGGCTACCGGTGTTTTGTATTTGTAGAATAATGGACGGGAGTTACAACATAGTACGTCTTGGCCGGGTCCATTAGAGTGAAAACCCGTCTAGACTCGTATCATGTTGCCAATGCCATATGGTTGGTACCATGCCTTTAGGACAGGGACATGACGCAGATGTACTGAAAAAATACCATTTACGAAATGTGTTTTTTCCTCTTCAAATGTCTCTAAACTTATTTCTAAGTGACTAATAAATTTCAAATATTTTTTTATGGAAATGTTCTTTCTTAAAATATTTTTTTATGGAAATGTTCTTTCTGTTCATATTAAAACTTACATGCACATGTCCACAGGAGATCCATGATTGATGTGTTGGAGATATAAATTCACCGAGTAATATAAAATAAAATGAGATTAGCTCATATGATATTTTTGCATACGAATATATATATATATTTTTTGAAACTGCATACGAATATTTAAACCATCACCATCAAATACCCCCAACACCAACCCCCCTACCCCACCCCCACACAAAACGTGTGGCACGCATGGGTATGTTACACGAGGGAGCAATGCCAAGAGCAGCAGACAAAAGTATCGTCTCATGAGATCCGCGCTTCCTACACACATTCAAAGAATGGAGCTTCTGATCCCCTGACCACAGGCTGCACAATTTTGCTTGAGCTATAAAACTCGGAGATACCGATGCCTAGGCTACATCGAGAGAGAGAGAGAGAGAGAGAGAGAGAGAGTGAGAGGAAAAAACAAGAAGAGGAGTGAGAGAGAGAGTCTCTCTGATGATGGAGTATTTCTGTGGGATTCTAGTTGCCACCGTTCTCGTCTCTCTCTTCCTCTTCCGATCTCGATCGAAGGACAAGGACAAGGAGAAGAAGATTGCGGAGAGGAAGGTCCACGACAATGGAATAGTCTCTTCTCCGTCGTGTCGTGGGGAGGATCTCGCCGTAGACGGAGGCGACGACGTCATCATCGTCGGTGCCGGCGTCGCCGGATCCGCGCTCGCCTACACTCTCGGAAAGGTCTGGTTTTAATTCTTTTTCCCCCCCTTATGTTGATTAGACATGGATCAAGGAAATCTGAATGGAAAGGAAGGTTGTTTGTCGGTAATGGTTATTGATTGACACGTATCGGACACGTCAGTGTCACCGTCTCAATCATCAGCACTGTTCTTGTGTTATGTTTGTGCGCCTGTGCCAAAAAACGTGAACCAGTTATATAATCTGATAGATACAGTAGGCTGCTTCCTTTCTACGATTTTGGCCGGTGCTTAATTCGTACACATATCTAGAAATTTTAAGGGATCTGCGGAAGGTTTATTATTTTATCCATCCAAATTTAACTTATTGAATTGTAATGAGATCGGCGAATCAATTCACCAACGATGATTCTCTAACCTCCAAGAACTCACAGCAATAATTAAGATGAATAAACTAAAATATTACCTCAAATAGTTACAATATTGTCAATCCCAAATTTAAATATTAAATCTAACAAAAATAACTAACTAAACTCATAACAAAGATGTTCGTCCATCATGCACATTTACTGACCAATATATCTACTATCCCGTCAATGAAGGTTCAATGTTTGTTGCTATTATTATTTATTGTAGAGAAGTTTGATCTAAGGCAGGTTTATATCAATTCTGTTTGATTTCACCTCGTCGTTGTTTTACAGTTCTCTTCTTTCTCTAGGATTTCGTGCATTTTATAAGAGTTTAGTGAGAAAGGATTCTCATTGGCTTTCTTGCCTGTACGTAGGATGGGCGCCGAGTACGTGTAATAGAGAGAGATTTGACAGAACCTGACAGAATCGTTGGAGAGCTTCTACAACCTGGTGGCTATCTAAAATTAATTGAGCTGGGCCTTGAGGGTAATCGTGGAATTTTATCAGTACTCTACTTACTTTCTAGGATGGACAATTTTTTTGGCTTGAAACACACAAGATTAATTTGGTGGACCACTGCTCACTTGAATTGGCATTGGACTTTAGTTACATATTTGTTACAATCAATTGAACTTGTGATCCATGTGTTCCATTATTCAGATTGTGTGGCTAAAATTGATGCTCAGAGGGTCCTTGGGTACGCCCTGTTTAAGGATGGAAAGAATACCAAATTGTCCTATCCTTTGGAAAAATACCATTCTGATGTTGCTGGGAGGAGCTTTCACAACGGGAGATTTATACAGCGGATGCGAGAGAAAGCTGCTGCGTTGCCCAAGTAATCCTTTTACCATGCTTTATCTAGTTAACTTATTGTTGATTAAATTTTCAATTATTCTTGTTGTTATGTTTAATCAATACTTTTAACCGTCTAGTTGAAATTAGTCGAATCACTTTTTTTTTCTCTTATCATCAGCTATGTAGCATAAGAAAGATCCATAACAAATTGATTACATTTTTGTGACTAGTTCAACCTGTTGCTAACCCTCTATATTGGTACTAAATTTCTTGCTATGGGCATGAGAGAGTTGTGCCATAGAACCTAGACAACCAATTGGCAAGTATGCAACCGAGATGCACCCTCCAAGCACCCTTTACCAGTTCTTTGCTAATTAAAGATTTCCGATTATGATTGTTGCTATAGACAATGAATATTTCTAGTTTATGTTTCTTATAATTGAGTTGCAGATCTACCTAGAGGATTCTATTTCTGCAGCACCCATCATAAGTGTTAGAGCTGAAGAAACTACCCTTCCAAGCTGGGTCCAAGGAATGTTACACAATTATTTTAGATTTTAACATCATTCTCATACGCAATGTTTTAAAAGGTTATGGTGCAAGGTGAAACATATAGGCTCCTTAGGGGTTAGGCGTAATCATGACGGAGGGCGTAAGTTTTTTGGATATTAACATTTTTATCTAAAAAATTCTAATATTTAAAAATACAAAAAAAATGAGTGAAAGTAACCAATAATGAAACATAAGCAAAGAATATGATCCAAATTCTAGATGGTAACTATCAAACAGATTGCAAACCATTCTTTAAGAGTCATACGAGTTCAAGACTAAAATATTTTGATAGTACAAAAATAACGTATTTATCAAGAATTAAAAAATGTAGCTAATGCACACTCGAGACTGTCAAAATAACAAATATTTGTCAGATTCCAAGTCTTACTCATCTACAAGGAATTAGTCTGTAGGAACACAAGATTAAAAAGAAATAGAGAATGAAAAAAGAAAAAAAAGTTTAAAAACCTAGATCTAGGATGTTGATGTGATTGCGGATCTCGAGGGAGTAAGGCTTGGCTGGAGGGGTGGCAACAACTAGATCTAGAACTGCTCAAGGGTGTGTCGGTGCCCTAACTAGGGTGAGGGAAGAATAAATTTTGTAGCCTCAGAGAGGAAGAGGGTTTTGTTGTGATTTAGAGTTGTCCCGAGTAGTGAAGTGGGTAAGTGAGTCCTTTATTGTTTTAAACAACCCCAAAGAAGTATACTCTTATTGGTCATACATTTTTAACATGGGCGTTAAAAACATATCGCTTTATGTAAGAAACGTATGCCTCAACAAAAGGACGTGCATTTCCTAGGCATATAGTTGAATTAAACATGCCCCGGGACTTTTTTGGGGTGCCCTACCCGAAAATGCTCGCCTAGACGAGTCCCACAAGGTTTTTTTTAAAACATTGCTCATACTTTACTTGTGTACCTTTATAAATTAACATTTTTGCATGGACTAAAATGGACAAATGGTGATTCATAACCTAAGTTCATATTATAATTATATTTAAAAACTATTATCTTTTATTATGGATTACGCTATTAACTATTAGGTGAATTAAACTTATCAATTGATTTCATCTATAATGGACATGACCACGAAAGGCAACCAAATGGGCAACTGGAGTTTATGTTGGTTATATGTGTTGGAATTGTGGTAGGCCAACTAGTTAAGAAGAACAAATTTTGGAGGGAGAGAAAAATATGGAGAGAAGAATTTGGTGGAAGAGAAGAATGAAAGAAAAAAACTTTATAAGAGCACTAAGCTTGTATTTGATGTGTACAAAATGAGGAGAGAGTAGCCATATTTATAGAACTCTTGGAAGAGTCTACACACTTATTAAAATATAGCTATGGACTATTCTAGGCTCTTTTATAATTATAATATTAGAACATCTCTAGAAGATAGATATTTTAAAATGATCAAGAACATTCTAGGCATAGAACATCCTAGAATATGGACTAAGCACACAACTAAAAGGGCCTAATGAACAAAGTCCAATGGTAGTGGACCAACTATATTTGTTGGGCTCAAAAGCATGGTCATAAAATCAAGTTTATTTTCAACACTCCCCTTAAACTTGATTTTGCGACTCCAAGTGAACTTCTTGTCTTGAATAGTGCTTCTTCCTCGATTTGTTTGGTGAAGATATCCGTAGCTTATTTTTGCATTTTGACATATTTCTTTTGCACTTCCTTTCTTCCAATGCAAAACATTAGGTAGATAGCTTGCTTTTCATCATAGTCGATGCTCAATCTTTGATTGTAGCCTTTTGCAAGTAGTCTATGTTTGTACCTCTTGACTTCATCTTGAGCATTATTCTTTGGCTTGTAGATCCTTTTTATTCCAATTTTATTTTGTCGTTTTGGAAGTGTAGCTTACTTCCAAATGTTGTTCTTCACGATAGCTTTGATTTTTTCATCCATGGCATCTTTCAATTTCTTGTTTTATGTCGCTTCTTCGAAACCTATTGGTTCATAATCGACAAAAAGGCAAAAAAAATGTTAGATCGTTTTGATTATTGATTACCTCAATCTCCCCTTGCAAGCTTTTCATGTTTGGAACACTTCTCTCATCCAAGGATGATGGCTGAGAGTCTTCTCGAGATGGTATTGATGTCACAAGCGGAGTAATAGACTCATACACTTCTTCACGTGCTTGCACTTTATTCTCTTCTTCCATGAGAGGATCTAAGTCATAACTTGATTCTTGGACATCCGGTTGTTGCGAGCTTTCTTTGTTGGACACATTGTCTCCACTAGCATCAATTTCTTGAATGATTTCTTCTTCACTCTCTTTTTCTTTCATCGTTGTTTCTAGATCATCTTCAAAAGCGATATAATTACCAATGAACTCATCAAGATCCATAAAGATGTTTATGCTTCCATACATATGGTTTTTTTTCCTTCATGTGAAGGTACCATGTGTCTATATTTTCTTCTTTGTCCACAAACAATAAAGTTGAGTTATCTTGCATTTTCTCTTCAACATATTGAACTTTCTCCTCAACATGTTTAGTTTTGTTTCTGCAATCCGATGCATAGTGTCCACACTTATGACAACTATAGCATTCAACTTGAGATTTTTCATACATTTGACTTCCATCTCTTCTTGTGAAGCTTCCTCTTCCACGTTCTCTTGTAGGATTGTTTTGGTTTCTTTCTCCATTGGTGAATGTCTTGTAATGGGTTCTTCCCTCTCTTTCACGATCTCGACTACGACATCTTTGCCTTTTTTTATTGGTATAGCTTTCTTCTTTCTCTTTGAAGTTGAGCTTCGATTGAAGGACTTGCTCTAATGTCTATTGTTTTTTGTTTCTCCTTTCTTCATAGGCTTGTAATGAGCCCTTAAGTTGCTCATTAGTCGTGGTCTCTAAGTCTTTAGTATCTTCAATAGTTACTACGATATGTCCAAATTGTGGAAGCAGAGAGCGAAGAATTTTCTTCATCACTCGAGTGTTGGTCATGCTTTTACTATTTTTTTTCAATTAATTAACAAATGGCTAAAATTCTAGAAAAGTAGTCCGGAATAATTTTAGACTCTTTCATATGTAAAGTTCCAAATACACCTCTTAAAGTTTGGAGGCATACCTTCATCATCTTCTTCTCTCCTTTGCAAGAAATTTGAAGTTTTTCACATGCTTTTTTGAAGGTTGTTGCACTTGAAATCAACTCGAACGCATCATCATCCACGGCTTAGTAGAAAAAAAAAGAGAGATTTCTTGTCCCTCTTTCTTGAAGCTTTCAACATCTCCTTTTAAGCTTGAGATTTATGAAACCTCTTATAGTGGCTCAACATTTCATTTTTCGACGAACTCGAACCATCTCGCTCTGATACAACCTGGCTCTAATACCACTTTGTTGGAATTATGGTAGGCCAACTAGCTAGAAGAAACAAATTTTGGAGAGAGAAAAATATAGAGAGAAGAATTTGGTAGAAGAGAATGGAAGGAAAGAAACTTTATAAGAGCACTAAAGCCATCTCCAATAGGGATTCCTAAAATTGGGTTTCTATCCTATATGTTATTGTACTTTATGGAAATTTTTATCCTAGTTGGTAGAGTTTCTATATAAAAATTACACGTACAGATAAACACTCCAATGGTTCTCCATTTCTGTCCTATGTAGCAACAAATAAGAGGATCAATTTAATGATGTGGGGCCCAACATTAATTGGTACGAGTGATGGAGAGTTTCTATGAGAGTTTCTACATGTAGAAACCCTCATAGAAACTCTCCATCCTACATCACCGCCATGTAGGATAGAAATTATTATAGAAATCACCATTGGAAGGTAGTTTTCCTAATGTGGATTTCTACCATAGAATAGGGGAGATAGAAACCCCCATTGGAGATGGCTTAAGCTTATAATTTTGCTGTGTACAAAATGATGGGAGAGACCCCTATTTATAGGACTCTTGGAAGAGCCTACACACTTATTAAAATATAGCTTGGACCATTCTAGACTCCTTTATAATTATAACATTATGACATCTATAGAAGATACATATTTCAAAATGATCAAGAACATTATAGGCATAGAACATCATAGAATATGGACTAAGCACAAAATTAAAGGGCCTAATGAACAAAGCCAAATAGTAGTGGTCCAACTAGATTTGTTGGGCTCAAAAACATGATCACAAAATCAAGTTTATTTTCAACAGTATGTTGGCGCATAGCGAGCAATCAAGAACACATGTGATTTTACATTCTTTATGCTTGGGAGCACTTTGCAACTAAGAAGAGTTTAATATGATACCAGATTAATTTTACATCTTTATCTTCAGCCAAGAAGGTTATCTTGGCTTTGTAGGTTGTTTTTTCTTGATAATGTAATCCATAATGTAGTTTATACTTCTAACTGAAAGTTCTAATGGATATGTAACCAAATTGCTTCTGATCTTTTTACAGTGTCCGGCTGGAGCAGGGAACTGTAACATCTTTGCTTGAAGAAAATGGGACAGTTAAGGGTGTGTCATACAAGTCTAAATCTGGCGAAGAACTAAAATCATATGCACCTCTTACAATTGTTTGTGATGGTTGCTTCTCAAATCTGCGCCGCTCTCTCTGCTCTCCGAAGGTAAAGAATATAGCTAGGTTCTCGTAGATAATCTTATTCTTAAGATGAAGGTTTACATATCTTACCTCAAATGTAATTTGTTGTGAACAGTTATGGTACATTCCTTGTTCATCAAATGCTAATGAAGGAACACGACGTTTTCTTTCTGCAGGTGGATGTACCTTCTTGTTTTGTTGGTTTGATCCTCGAGAACTGTCAGCTTCCATTCCCAAATCATGGGCATGTTGTCTTAGCTGATCCTTCACCCATTCTACTTTATCAAATCAGTAGCACTGAGATCCGATGTTTGGTTGATGTACCTGGGCAGAAGGTGCCTTCAATAGCTAATGGGGAAATGGCTAATCACCTGAAGACTCTGGTAGCTCCTCAGGTACATTTTAGATCAGCATGTAAATGTCTCTCTCTTTTTGACTCTTCCTTCAATAGGCTAGATTTTGTGGTATCCTCTTTTGTTCATTAGGCTAGATTTGGTTTGAAAGACGGTGTTGAATGGTATGTGAGCCAACAAGTCATATCATTTGTTTGGCTATTGCATGAAGAAAAAATTCTAGCCTGCTTTTACGCCATGCAACAACCAACAGAAATGCCCATACTATTTTGCCAATTCACACAATGTTAGTAGAATGGTATGTGAACCAGCAAGTCGTATCATCTGTGTTTAATGGTATGTGAGCCAACAAGTCACATCATTTGTTTGACTATTGCAAGAAGAGAAATTCAAGCCCGCTTTTACGCCATGCAACAACCAACAGCAGTGCCCATGCTATTTTGCCAAATCACACAATGTTAGTAGAATTTAACTGGATAAACGTTAATGACAAGCGGTAATAGTGCAAATTTCTAATAAGAAAGAATTAGGGATATTCAATAGCATGAATAGATCTCTCACAAGGATCACATTTTGCTTACTGGAAACTCCTGTTCAAACTCGCCATCACAAGTTGCTGTTCTGATGCACTGGATTGGTGGGACAATAATTTCAACTCGTTTCTGTGGTTTTTGTTTCCTTCTAAAGAATCTAAACATGATAAGCTAGTTTTTTTTGTTGTTGGTAATCTAAATAGATTGATGATATTTGCCCAATGGTATATCTTGGTCGGTTAGAAAAGCGGGCTAGTGTTTATCTTGGAAGAAAGCAAAAAATACAGAAAGGAGAAAATTCAAGCCCTGCTCTCCGTCGGAAACTTTGCTGTGTTTGGTTTCTAAGAAAGTGAGGTAGAGGAAAGGAAATTGAAACTTGATCCTATGTAAATGGGATCATGTTTCTACATCAAACACTTTAATTTTCCTATCGTTTTCCTCTCTTTCCACCAAACCAAACACAGTTAAAGAAGCCGTGAGCTATTTATTGGCGATCGCTTGTCATGTCTCATTTTCTCTAGATTGGTTGGAAAATTCTTCAGATAACTCGATAGTTCTCCATTATTTTATTGTGATTCGACATAACAAGAACAAAATCTCGCCCTATAGGATTTGAACCACTTCGGGTTTTGGAGACCCACTTTCTACCGAACTGAACTAGGAGCGCTTTCTTACGACACGAGAGAAAGAAATAAAGAAATGGATGAGTTTTGTACTGCATGCTAATTAAACGAACTTGTCCAATTTGAATCGATCTCAAGCTACTCCCTTGTTACTTAATAGTCCTATAAGTTAGTCACGATCCATATAAGAAGCCATCTTGTAACCTTGCTGCTACATTTTCCTCCTTAGTAACTAATTTTATTATTTATTGACCATTTTCAGATTCCAGTTGAAATACGCGATGCTTTTATATCAGCCGTTGATAGAGGGAACATAAGAACTATGCCAAATAAGAGCATGCCAGCTTCTCCATATCCCACTCCTGGAGCTCTCTTGATGGGGGATGCATTTAACATGCGACATCCTTTAACTGGTGGAGGCATGACTGTAGCATTGTCTGACATTGTTGTGCTGAAGAATCTTCTCAGGCCTCTCCATGATCTACATGATTCCAAATCTCTCTGCAAATATTTGGAATCCTTCTACACCTTGCGTAAGGTGAACTCAATATCTATGCTCACATAGTTTAGACATGAACACTGATTGTTTACTTTTTCAAATTATTATATCAAAACCAATTCTAAGGGCTCAAGCGACACCTATGTTTCCCTTTGGTGCTATTTTTCAGCCACTCTTCACTAAACAACTGTAGCCATGTGTACTCACTAAGCCACACATTTCTTCATATTGTTTCCTTGTGCCATACTTAACCATCATCCCAGCTAGGGGTTTATCTCTTCTATCAGTTCCAGATTCCTTCCAACCCTTAACCATAGCTGATTTTCCATTCTATAATGCATTTAACTTTTATCATTTGACACGTTGGTCTAAATCTTGATTCTATTCTTGTCCATGATGGATGATTTTGCTGGGAAATTCAACTCACAAATTTGGTCTTATCTTCATCATTTTTTGCGCCGGCTCCAAATGAGACATCATTCTATTCAATTCATTCTACTTAACCTGTCTCACTCACCTTTGTGATTTCAACTAACCAGTTCAGCTCAGATAAACCAGTAGAATTGATCACCATATGTGAAGTTCTGCTCTAGTGATGTTAAACTGGCAAAGTTTACACGGTGTCATTATTGGAACTGCAAAGCATAACTTTGCCATTACATACAATAACACAGTTTCTTTTATCTTTGCAGCCGGTGGCTTCTACCATAAACACCTTGGCAGGTGCCTTGTACAAGGTATTCAGTGCATCACCTGATCGGGCAAGGAATGAGATGCGTCAAGCATGTTTTGATTATCTGAGCCTTGGAGGTGTGTGTTCAAATGGTCCTGTGGCTTTACTGTCTGGCCTTAATCCCCGCCCGTTGAGCTTGGTTGCGCACTTCTTTGCTGTTGCAATATATGGAGTTGGTAGACTACTGCTGCCATTTCCTTCACCCAAACGACTTTGGATTGGAGCTAGATTGATTTTGGTGAGTTATCATTAGCTTTTATATGACTTGTTTCCTGTTTTGTTTGTTATCTAATAAGGACTACAAATTCATTGGTTTCTCTATATTTAGCATTAGAACTTGATGCGATTTTTGGATTTAAAGTTAAAGTAATATTTTTATGACCATAGTACATAATATAACTAAATTCGGTCTCACAATACACTAGTATTTATGACCAGTTTCTTTTTGTCTTCTCTATTTATAACAGTATGCAAATCACTATTTACACTAAAAATTCTTACTGTCAAATGGATGGACCTGCTTCCAGCACTTTAGGTGAAATATGAAACCAAATGCATGGATATTGAATATTGCATCAGAGCCAAGACAAGAATAAGCATCAAGTTTAATCACTTTTATCTCCATTTCCATCTCACCTTTCCTTCGTTTTTTTTCTTCTGCTGTAGGGGGCCTCTGGGATCATTTTTCCCATCATAAAAGCTGAAGGGGTTAGGCAAATGTTCTTCCCTGCTACCGTCCCTGCTTACTATAGAGCTCCTCCTGTCAAATAAGGGCTGCCAAAGATTGCACGATGCACACAGAAGTAGTGGTTGGTCCAATCAAATTTGTATCATTTGTAATGGGTTTACAATTCCCTGCTTTTGTAATGATGCATTTATTAGTTGTATTCACGATAAGATACTGTTGTTGAGATGCACAGCCGTATCTTCAGCTCAACCCTTGCTGTCTGTAGGCTATTGCTACACTGACTTTGATCAACAATTCACATAATGTGACGTCTGCTATAAAAGTGACATTATAAAAGGTTTTGGCTGGTGTATAGTTCTCGTAGAAGCAAAAGGCTTAAATTGATATATGTAACTGTAGAAAGTTGATTTTTCTATCAGGACCCCAAGGTGTTTAGTGAGCAGGGAAGCCCAAAGTCTGCCCAAGGCCGGCGGTCAAATTTGGGCTTGGTCGGCTAGAGCCGGGTCAACAGGCTAGCCTGGCCCATCCGTAATTGTGGGTCGGGTTGGGTTTTGCTCCCCAACCTCGGCATTGCCTGTATCCCTTAACGGTCTCCGATGTTACGTCCAATTTGTTGCGCCTTACCGAGACGGATTTGCGCAACCTTTCACGGATCTGGGTTATGTTGGAAGCTTCCAGAATGTTCTAGAAGATAACGAAATTCTTTAGAAGATGGCGAAACTCTCTATAAGATGGCGGAATCCTCTGGAAGGCCCAAGATCTTCCTAGATGGCCCATGATCTTTCTGGATGGACTAAAAGCTTGCTTGTAAATATCTAGATCTAGAATAATCTCTGGAATATTTTGTTTCCAAAAGTTTTCTGTAAGCCCTATGGGCACTATAAATAAGTGGGAGGCCATTTATTCCTTACCACCAAAACTTGTAAGCATTCTCCAAGTTAATAAAGAATAGTTACAAATGCTAATCTTGCTCTACACTAATTTCTTAGCATTCTAGCTAAACGGGTTCGAGAAGGCTTGCACAAGTTTTCGAGGAGGAAGATAGTGCGCCGCATGCGACAAAGTGTAGGAAAAAATACTAAGTCCGTTACAAGTGGTATCAGAGCAAAGGTCGATTATTTCGATGTCGTCGTCCGAGATCGTCCTTGAGGAGCAACTTGCGTCGCATATGAAGAAGGCGAAGCCCTCGAGGAAGGAAAATAGCAAGGAGCTGTCGTTGGAATGTGCCCTTGGCGAGTTGACGTGCTGCATGGAGCTCTTGGAGAAAGACGTGATGGACATCGAGCTTCAAGTGGAGCAAAACCAGACAGCTCAAAAAAAATTCGCCGATGGGTTAAAGACGGGTTACTTATGCCATGGCATTGTTCCAAGAGCAGCTCCGTGAGATGCAAGCCGAGTTCGAGGAGGAACGTAAGGCTATGAAGGCGCAGATTGCGGAACAGCACAAGGAGCTTAAAATCAAGACATCGATCCTCGAGAAGGCCAGAGCCAGTGGTGGTCTCCGAAGAGGGAGGCGGCACCGAAAGTGAAGTATCCAGAACCTAAATTACCAACATACGAGACGCGAAGGAATATATAACTTCATTTGGAACATTGAGCGGTACATTAAAGCGGTTCACATCGAGGATGAGGTCGATAAGGTCAACACATTGTCGCTTTATTTTTCTGATGATGCTAAGTTGTGGTCGCGCCACAGGTGCATCGAAAAGGAGAAAGGACTCTGCTCGATCGAGACATGGAAATATCTCAAGAAGGAGATCAAGTCTCAGTTCTACCGGAGAACTTCGAGTTTGTGGCAAGGTGGAGCTTGCGTCAACTCAAGCACACTGGGTCAATCAAAGATTATGTGGCAGAGTTCACCCGCCTGATGCTTGCCATTTCCAACATGGGTGAAGAAGATCACTTGTTCTTCTTCCTAGACGGTCTACAACCGTAGGCGGCACAGAAGTTGTAGAGGCAACGTGTCTCAGATTCGAACAAGGCCGTTGCAGCGGTCGAGAAGTTGATAGAGTATCGACGGAGCGATACGTCCAAGTCCAAGGCAAAGAAAGACCACCAACAAGTTCAATGGGGGGGGGGGAGAAGAAGAACAACAGAGAGGGCGCCCTTGTTCGACATGACAAAAGGTTGAACGAACTTTTTGTATTATGAACGTAAAAAAGAGTACAATCGATTATTAAGCGAAGAAATCTAAGTACAAAGTTTTTGGAAAGGTGTGACGGTGGAGATCGAGCACTGCAGCGGCTCCTTTACTCCGTTGACGATCCGATGATGATATGAGACTTGCTCTGACTTTCTGGTGCCTTTGATGGAACTCTAAGGTTGTCGATCAGGAGGACGCCGAAGTTGAAGATTTTGATAATTCTGTGGATCTTCTTCTCCTTGTCGATCATGTTGTTGGAGAAAAACCTCTCATATTTATAGGGGAGAGGGGCACATATGCGATGTGCACTAGGGTTTCAAGATACGAAAGAATCTGCTGTCCTTGCACGATACGGACTTCTATGGCGCTGACACGTGGCGGGTGTTAAGATTCCCCTCAAACGAGATCTCTGGTGGTTATTAAAATAACCGAAAGAGGTGACACATGGCGTGTGCCGATTTGCTTGTTCTAATATAGCCGAACAAATCTTGGGATTTCATCTCAGATTTGGATTCTATGTAATCTTCGTCCGAGGTTTAAATCAATCTAATAAGATATTCGCATTTATCAACTTGATCAATCTCAATCCTATCTTTGAGAGAGGCGGTTTAAGCAAACCGATTGGGTGGGACCATGTCGTCTGTGCTTCAGGCAAGACTGGCTGTGCTTTTGGGACGACGAGTAGACTGTGCTTCTGGAGATGACGGAGCCTCTGTGCTTTAGGGCGATAAGTAGACTATATTTCGAAGACAACGGGGCCTTTGTGCTTTTAGAGGCAACGAGTAGGCTGTGTTCCGGGTAAAGTCATTATGCTTTAGGATGACGAGTAGGCTGCTCCATCAGATAGACCATTTTACTGTGCTTTAGAGTAGCAGTCTGGCTTGTACTGGAGGCAAATGGTGTCTTCCATGTCTTTGCTAAGAAAAAGGGGCTGTTGAACAGGCCGGGTACTTGGATCGAAGCAGTTGTCTGTACTTCTGAGAGGGGGATACACTGTCTGCTCCTTGGAGACAAAGGAACACCGTGGGGTGCCTGCGCCTCCGGTTGGGGACAACTTGACTTTTAAGTCTTCTTTTTAGGAGAAGTAAATGACTACCCTTGAATGCAGACTCCTTCTTAATTGCCACCGTTAATTGGAAAATTTCAAGGAGCATTTGAACAGTTTGGAGACTCACTTGAATGGGCCTATTAATTGAGACCCATTGTGCCGAGTCCTAGGCTCATCCCATTAATGAGGGAAATTTGACCATCGTCCAAGTGGCCTAGAGTTTGGACCACTTCCGGTCCTATAAAAGGGGAAGTATTCCTCTGAAGAGTCACTATCTACGGCCGCTGGCCTTGAATAAGTCGGCTGTTGGTTGGGGCTTCTCTCGTTCGAAGGGTCCATGTTCTTATAGAAGAACTCTCTGTAGAAGGAGCCGTCACCGCTCTTGAGAAGTATCCAAGTATCCTCCCTAATGAGTTTGACTCTGGACGACGTCTTGGAGGTCTTAGAGGTACTGACTACGGGGTTAGTATTGGTTGCTCATCCGATGAGCAGCCGGCCGTGCTCTACCCCACTCATTGAGGGCTGCAAATCTTTATCGTGCTGTGGTTTGGGTCTTCCACTGCTTCTATATATATTGGAGGTCCAGCTTCTCTTGGCGGTAAAATGATTTGCTCTGACGATGTTATGAGTCAGCGAGGAGGAGACTTTGATGGAGACTGTATACATCTCCTCTGGTCTTTCTGCCCATGATGATCACACTGTGGAGGCTGTCCGGTGAAAACGAACCTTCTTGTGGATCTATAGGAGTTTCTATTCTTACTTATGTAGCGAAGACTTCGCAATTGATCCCTGAAATTAGGATTCATGAAGTTTCTCTCTTATGTAATTGCGACAAGTCTGTAATAGACTATTGTAGCCATGATTAATAAAAAGAGTCTTTTTCGAACTTTATTATGAGAATGTCTCTGTCTTTGGCTGGTTTATGCGTCTGATCGCCTGCGCCTGTGTGACGCTGGAGGATAATAAGAGTACCCGCCTGTGCCAATGTATGTTGCATTTTTCATGCTTCTACAAGACCCCTTTCAAAGTATTCCGAACTTGAGTCAAGCTCGGGATACTTTGAACAGAAGCATGACATGTGTTCCTTTGTAGGCGTGCTGCGCATCACATCTGTTGCCAGGGTGGCATCATGCCTAGGCTCCGATATTAAATGCATTGAGCCGTCTCCTCCTTAAGCGTGGTCATGACTTCTCGTTTCTAGAGAACATTCATCATGACCCTTTTTTGAACCCACGACGTCCGAAGCATTTTGTCTTCTCTTATCGACGTGGCTGTTCCTATAAGTAGGAATATTAGGGAAAAAAGAAAACTTTCTGTCTTCACCTACTCCTCAGAAGTTTGTGTCAGAGTTCCTTCTTCTTACGAACCCTAGCTTTACTCCCCATGGCCCCCAAGAAATCAAGAACTCTAAAAATGCCTGCGGCTAACTCCAAGAAGGCGAAAGGAAAGAGGCCTCTCTCTGATGTTGGTGATCTCGACAAGCCTTCGGCTGCTGGCGCAGTGGTCTACTGTGACGTGCGCCCGCCCGTAGTAGGTATCTATTTCGATCTCTTTGCTTCTGAGAGTGTCTCCACAAACATTTTACATTCTTACTCTAACGTCTATTTTTTGTACAGTTTCTGTGACCATCCCGTTGAGCGAGTTCCTTTACTTCCCTTCCTGTTCGTTGGGGATCGATCTCGAACAGAAACTCGTCACGCCTTTTCTGAGGTCAGTTGCTGCAGCTCAACCAGAAGGGCGGTTGGAGGTAATATAGGCGCAGACCTCGACCCATTTTTGCCGTATGCTGGACCAAGGACGGTTGATCCCTTCTCATGATGCTGATGCAGGGCAGATGAAGCCCCAATTTCTTTTTGGTGACCCGTTAGTCCCGAAAGAGTCAGACCTCTTCTCCATCAAATCGGCCTGGTTTATTACGAGTAACAACCTTGTCACGCCCCAGAACCAGAATACTGGAGAGCGGAGGCAGACATAGCCAGCTACGTATATGAAATGGAATCTATCTCACTATACGGTCACGGCTGTCTAGATACATGAGGGTTTAACTACAAGCCAGCAGTCTCCTAAGGTCACGAACAAGCCTATTGTCTCAATCACAAGCAAGCAATAGTAATTACAAGATGTCAGAGCACCAAATATATAATAGCAAGGCGTCCCATACATTACATATTGGATGATCATGAAGCTAGTCGTACAAAATGCCAGGACTAGCAAGAGTTCAGTCATACATGATCAACCCTAGGATCTGTCAATCATGTTACAGCCCGTAGGCAGACAGTAAATAAAGATGCAATCGAGCTAACACGTGCTCGCCGGCTAAACGCCTCAAAAGAATAATTTTTACAAATAAGTGGGAGGACAAAAAGAAACCCACTCGTTGCCAGGGTTCCGTCTAGTGGTCACCATCTGGCTGGAAGATCGGTGGATCCTCTGGAGCTGCTCCGATATCTGGCCACACAAAACCAGCTGGGTCAGACCCCAGAAAGAGCAAGTGCCACAAAGGAGGCTTCACTTAGAAACTAAAACCAGCATATAGTAAGGAACATTAAAGTTAAATTATCAGAAGTAACAACAATAATTGAGTACAAGGAAACCATTCAAGTAGCCAGACTACAACCCTTAAACCAAAAAAGGACCGGGGTTGCAATCCTTCACCTGAATGGAATTCCGTCTCAAATACTATGGATAAGATAATAAGACAATAAACGAAGAGAAGACACAGAACTGCTCCGGGAGCCAGGTTACAACCCTTAAACCAAACAAGGACCGGAATTGTAACCCTTCGCCTGAACAGAACTGGACTCCTGATCTTTATTGTTAAGGCCATTATAGATAATCATGTTGCTGAAGTAAGATAGAACATGACAAGCATGGCACGGGGTACAAATAAGACAATAACCGAAGGAAAGACACAGAACTGCTCCGGGAGCCAGGTTACAACCCTTAAACCAAACAAGGACCGGGGTTGTAACCCTTCGCCTGAACAGAACTGGTCCCCCGATCGTTATTGTTAAGGCAAGCATCAATAATCGTGTCTTGTCACGATCTTGCACAGGATCAGGATAAGACTAAGCTGGAATAACTTCATCCAATCAATCACGGCCAATCAAAAGTACGGCTTGATACTTTAACTAGCTAGGGTTATCACAGGCCTAGTTACTAGCAAGATGCAATGAGATTATTTCAACAGCCACAAGCCCTGCAGACCATCCAAGTTATCCAGGTCGAATGTCCATTTATGAAGGATGCACCATATGACTGTGTGCTGGAAGTGTGCCCTACTCGTCGGTAGGCTACAAGTCCACTTAATGCGTCCAGATAACGGGATTGCCTGTAGCTAGGAATCTCTTCATGTCTACTGAATTATTCTAGTTTATTACTCTTAGTTAATTACAGTAGGTATCCCCGACCGTGGTACTCAGTGATCCCATCCTAGACATGATGCAAGACAATACTGGTTTATTGTGCAAACGCAATCATCCATGGTGTCCAGGTTAGTCATTCTTGTCAGGTCATGTCACGTTAGCCGTCGCAGCAGCAATTCGAGATAATCATGTCAGGTATGCTTGTCCTGCCATGCCGTGTTCAATTATTATTAACAAACCTATTAAATAAATTCATGATTATCAAGTTCATGCTGACATAAGACCAAGTCAACCAAGGCCATACGCTCAGTGCAAAAGTCATACGCTCAGGTCAGGCTACGCTCAAGTCAAGCTACGCTCAGGTAAGCCTACGCTCAGGTAAGCCTACGCTCACAAAGGGCAGCGTATGAGGTCCATACGACCCCTTGTCACACAAGTAAGCATATGCAAGACATACGCTCCAAAAAGGCAGCGTATGAACTTCATACGGCTCCTTGTCACACAAGCGAGCGTATGCGAGTCATACGCCTCCAAAAGGCAGCGTATGGACGCCATACGACTCATGGCTATCCAAGTGAGCGTATGCAAGTCATACGCTCCAGAAAGGCAGCGTATGGACTCCATACGACTCCTTGTCAAGCAAGCGAGCGTATGCGAGTCATACGCTTCCAAAAGGCAGCGTATGGGGTCTACTGTACTGCGCTAAAGAGCGTGCACAGCTCAGTGATGCAAGCTAAAAAGCTCGCGCACTGCTCACTGTCTTCTCCAAACAGCAGGAACTCCATGGTTGAACCCTAAGCTTCCAAAGTCCATAACTTGGTCAAAACAAGTCCAAATCCAACTTTCCAAAGGTCAAAATTGGGTAGAAGGAAACTCTCTACCACATAAAACCATCAAAACTTGAAAACAAGGGAATTTAATAGATCAAAACCATGAAAATCCAAAAATGACTAAATTCTAGATCTACAAAAATCCAAGCTTCAAAATAGAAAATGACAAGTTCTAATATGGATTAGAAAGTTGCAAAGAAGAGGTTAGAACAATAAAAATGGTGGGTTTCTTCATGAAGCAAGATTGCTTTTGCCTAGGCTAGGGTTTTCTTAGTTGGTGGTGGAGAGTAATAAAGAAGAAAGGAAATAATGAGGAGAGAGAATGGGAAGAGGTTAATAAATGGGGTTGGTTGTGGTAGGTAGGGGGTTCACCCTTGGTTCATGATGAACCAAGGCTAATCAAGCCTAGCCGAACCAACCCAAGCCAACCCAAACCAAGATGAACCATGGCCAATACGAGATAAAATACGTACACGTATTCTTAAATACGTAATACGAACAACAGGCATTACAACTCTACCCACCTTAAAAGAATTCCGCCCTCGGAATTTAATTAAGATGTTAGAGAGACTGGAACAAGCTATACTAATTACATGCAAACTATAACTAGGTAAGCAATCACTCATTCAAGCAAGGAATCGAAGACATGAGGCATAAGGAAGACATTATACCTCATGAGTCAAACAAGTCGGGATACCGCGATCGAATATCTTCCTCACGCTCCCATGTTGACTCACCCAAAGAGTGGTGACCCCAAGCAACTCGGACTAACTTGATAGTCTTGTTCTTGAGGATCTTCTCTCTCCGGTCCAATATAGACACGGGCCTCTCCTCATACGAAAGGTTGGTACCAACAACCAATTCCGAATGATCTAGGATATGGCTCGGGTCTGGGATATACCGTCGCAATTGGGATACATGGAACACGTCATGCACCTCGCTTAGCGACGGCGGAAGAGCGAGACGATAGGATACATCTCCTACTCGCTCTAGGATATCGAACGACCCTATATACCTAGGACTAAGCTTTCCCCGTACGCCGAAACGAATGACGCCACGGTTAGGCGAAATCCTCAGGAATACATGATCGCCGACTGAAAACTCGAGAGGGCGCCGATGAGAATCGGCCCAATGACGCTGGCGATCTTGGGCAACTCGAAGATGATCTCTGACCCTTCTGACCACTTCAATGGTCTGAGCAATCAATTCTGGACAAAGCATCTGTCTCTCTCCAACATCATCCCAGGCTAACGGAGATCTGCACTTCCTGCCATACAGTGCCTCGAACGGTGCCATCTGGATACTGGCCTGGAAACTGTTGTTGTACGAGAATTCCACCAGGTGCAAGTGATCTTCCCATGAACCACCGAAGTCAAGTGTGCAAGACCGCAACATGTCTTCAAGAGTCTGGATCGTGCGCTCTGACTGACCATCTGTCTGCGGATGATATGCTGAACTAAACTGGAGATGAGTCCCTAAACTCGCCTGCAGGCTACGCCAAAAGTGCGATGTAAATCTGGAATCTCGGTCCGAGGTGATGCTAACTGGCATACCGTGCAATCTGACAATCTGTCTAAGATACATCGCCGCTAGCTGAGCCGTCGACTGACCAACTCTGAATGGAAGAAAGTGAGCCACTTTCGTGAGCCGGTCAACTATAACCCAAATAGCATCACTACCAGCTGGGGATCTAGGTAATCCAGTCACGAAATCTATGGTCACAAGCTCCCACTTCCACTCTGGAATCGGCAAGGGCTGAAGCAGTCCTGCCGGTCTCTGATGTTCAGCCTTAACTTGTTGGCAAACCAAACACCGAGAGACAAACCGAGCTATCTCTCGCTTCATACCATTCCACCAGAAATGCTGCCGGATGTTACGGTACATCTTCGTACTGCCGGGATGGATGGAATACTGCGAACTGTACACCTCTGACATGATCTCCTACCGGATATCTCCGCTGGGTACACAAAGACGCTTACCATGTCGAAGTGTACCATCCTCATGAATGCATAACTCTGGTCTTCGTCCCGCCTCACACTCTGTTCTGAGTCGCTGAAGCTTAGAATCTGCCGACTGCACCATCCGGATTCTCTCGACTATAGTGGACTGAACTTGTATACTGGCCATCAAGGCCACACTGGAAGGGAGAACAACTTCAATACCCATCTTCTGAAGATCGGCTAATAGCTCTGGTTGCGCTGTTAGGAAATAAATTCCAGCTCTCCTGCTTAATGTATCTGCAACAACATTGGCCTTCCCAGGATGATACTTCAGGTTGACATCATAATCCACAAGAAGCTCCAGCCACCTTCTCTGACGCATGTTAAGATCCTTCTGGGTGAAAACATACTTCAGGCTCTTGTGGTCGGTGAAAATCTCCACCCTGTCTCTATACAAGTAGTGCCTCTACAACTTAAGTGCAAACACCACTGTTGCCAGCTCCAAGTCATGGGTTGGGTAATTCCTCTCATGATCACGAAGTTGTCGTGATGCATAAGCTATTACCTTCCCATGCTGTATTAGAACACATCCTAAACCTCTGCCTGAAGCATCACAGTACACTGAGAATCCTCCGGTCCCATCTGGAAGCGTGAGAATAGGAGCCGTCATTAAGCCTTGCTTCAACTTCTCAAAAGATTCCTGGCACTCTGCTGTCCAAGCAAACTGTGCATCCTTGCGGGTCAACTGAGTCAGCGACGTCGAGATCCGAGCGAAGTCCGAAATAAATCGCCGGTAGTAGCCGGCCAATCTAAGAAAACTACGAACCTCTGCAACTGTGCTGGGCACCGGCCATGACTTAATGGCCACGATCTTCTGGGGATCCACTTCTACTCTTCCTCTGGTGATGATATGACCCAAGTACGAAATGCGATCGAGCCAGAACTCGCATTTACTGAACTTGGCATATAACTGGTGCTCCCTGAGTATCTGAAGAACAACCCTGAGATGCTGCTCATGCTCTGCCTCATTCTTGCTGTAGACCAGAATGTTGTCTAGGAATACGATCACAAACTGATCCAAGTAAGGTATGAAAATGCTATTCATGAGGTCCATGAATACTGCCGGTGCATTGGTTGCTCCAAATGGCATAACAAGGAACTCCCAATGCTCGTATCTTGATCTGAAAGCTGTCTTCGGGATGTCCTGCTCTCTGACTCTTATCTGATGATATCCTGAGCGCAAGTCAATATTCGAGAATACAGCTGTCCCTTTAAGTTGATCAAACAAGTCATCTATCCTCGGGAGAGGGTATCTGTTCTTGATTGTCACTGAGTTCAAGGTACGATAATCTACACATAATCTGGACGTACCATCCTTCTTTTTCACAAGAAGCATCGGGGCTCCCCAAGGCGATCTACTAGCACGAATGAATTCCTTGGTTCTAAGCTCTTCAATCATCTTGTACAAGATCTTCAACTCTGATGGTGCCATCCTGTAGACTTTCTCTGACACCGGGGCTGTCCCGGGAATCAAGTCTATGGTGAACTCAATCTCCCGCTCTGGCGACATACCTGGAAGCGCTTCTGGGAAAACATCTGAAAACTCTTCGACTATCCTGGGCAACTGAACTGCTGCTACTGCCATCCGCAATACTGGAGGAGATGACTCAACTTCGCCTCGGGAGAAAGAAAACTCCGGCTCTCCTGGAATGCTAAAAACAACCCTGCCAATGTGGCAGTCTATCCTAGCATACTGGTCCCTCAACCAATCCATCCCTAAGACCACATCATAATCGGCCATCGGAAATTCTATTAATCTAGCGAGGAATTCTCTACCGCTAACTACGATCCGACACGAGGAAAACACTCTATCTACACCCACAAGTCCATTACCAGTAAGTATATTAAGCCTTACTGATAATGACTCGGGCTCCAATCCTACCCGTGTCGCGAATCGTGCAGACATAAATGAATGCGATGCACCAGAATCAAATAAAGCTGAAGCTGGAAAGGTGTTGACGAGAATAGTACCTGCCACTACCTCACCTGGTGTTACTCCTTCTTCTCCCATGGTCAAGGCCAACACTTGACCATGTCCTCTAGGGACAGGTCCCCTCTGCTGAAAATTCCTCTGCCTGCTCTGGATCAGGGCTTGGGCCTGAGCATACTGCTGCGGTCTCTGCTGCTGGAATGCCTGGGCCTGCGTCAGCAATGGCCTCGGGAGCGGGTACTGCAACTGCTGCTGCTGCTGGACTGGCGCTGGTCCTCTAACTGAAGGACTAGAGAAAGCTGATGAACTCCCCCTGTTCGGGCAGTTCCCAACCCTGTGGTCCGGGGCACCACAAACCAAGCACAATTCCTGTGCTCTGCGACACTCTGACACCACATGCCCTGGCTTCCCGTAGTGTGAACATCCCACTGCGGAAGACTGCTTCTGTTTCTGTTGCTGAGGGTACGTCGGGGTAGAATGCTGAACCGACGTTAACGGGGCCGCCCGCCTTGGAGTTCCAATAGTTAAACCTCTAGCTGCCGGGGCTGGAGCTGATGATTGGTGCATCTGACTGTGGGACCGCTTCCTACCTCCGGTCCTATCCACGATCCGCTGGAAGGTGTACTCATGCCTCCTAGCCGCCCTCAATACTGTATCGAACGTCTGGTGTTTGAACTGCTCAACTGCTAGTAAAATCTCCAAATGCAGCCCCTGCTGGAACCGCTGGGCCCTATCAAACTCGGTTGCCACCAAGGTAGGGGCAAACCTACTGAGTCTAGAGAACTCAGATGCATAACCATCGACTGTTCTGCCTCCTTGCTTCAGGTTGGTAAACCTCGTCTGCAAGTCATACCGAGCCACAACATCAAAATACTTCGTCTGGAATCTCTTTCTGAACACTGCCCAAGCAATGGGTGCCACTACTCCCTCGGCCTGCGCCGCCCACCAACTGCGGGCAAGATCTAACAACTGCAGGCGCACTACGGCCACCTTCTCGTTTTCTGGAGTTCTGGCTGCTTCTAGAATCACTTCGGTATCCTGAAGCCAAGCATCCGTGGCGATCGCATCTTCGCTGCCGTCGAAGAATGGAGGGTTCAGGCGCTTGAAGCTGTTGGCCGTGCTGTTACCCTGATGACCACCTCGGGTCAAAGCATCCGTCACTGCCTGGTGCAAGGCATCTCCACGCCGGTCTTGGGAAGCTATCAAGGTCCTGACGAGTCCTACCAAAGTGCCGTCATCATGTTCTACTGGTTGAACTGGCTGGACTGGTGGCTCTCCGCCAGAAGGCACGACTCTAGAGGCTACTCCGGAATGCTGGGCTTGATCTCCAGGTTGCTGCTGGTCCGCGGGAGGTGCTCCGCCTTGCTGGTCAGTAGGACCACGAACAATGCCGCTGAAGAAGAAGACATAGGGAACAATAAGGAAGGACCAGGACAGATCAACGATACAAGTATGATCAGGACAAGAATCCAGGAATTCAGAAGATACGAGCAGAGATCAAGGACGAATACTGATTGAGACATCTATTCGGTAAACCCTCACATATCTTGATTTACAAAACCTGCATGGGCCACCACTTAAACCATGTCACGCTCCAGAACCAGAATACTGGAGAGCGGGGGCAGACATAGCCAGCTACGTATATGAAATGGAATCCATCTCACTATACGGTCACGGCTGTCTAGATACATGAGGGTTTAACTACAAGCCAGCAGTCTCCTAAGGTCATGAACAAGCCTATTGTCTCAATCACAAGCAAGCAATAGTAATTACAAGATGTCAGAGCACCAAATATATAATAGCAAGGCGTCCCATACATTACATATTGGATGATCATGAAGCTAGTCGTACAAAATGCCAGGACTAGCAAGAGTTCAGTCATACATGATCAACCCTAGGATCTGTCAATCATGTTACAGCCCGTAGGCAGACAGTAAATAAAGATGCAATCGAGCTAACACGTGCTCGCCGGCTAAACGCCTCAAAAGAATAATTTTTTACAAACAAGTAGGAGGACAAAAAGAAACCCACTCGTTGCCAGGGTTCCGTCTAGTGGTCACCATCTAGCTGAAAGATCGATGGATCCTCTGGAGCTGCTCCGATATCTGGCCAAACAAAACCAGCTGGATCAGACCCCAGAAAGAGCAAGTGCCACAAAGGAGGCTTCACTTAGAAACTAAAACCAGCATATAGTAAGGAACATTAAAGTTAAATTATCAGAAGTAACAACAATAATTGAGTACAAGGAAACCATTCAAGCAGCCAGACTACAACCCTTAAACCAAACAAGGACCGGGGTTGCAATCCTTCACCTGAATGGAATTCCGTCTCAAATACTATGGATAAGATAATAAGACAATAAACGAAGAGAAGACACAGAACTGCTCCGGGAGCCAGGTTACAACCCTTAAACCAAACAAGGACTGGGGTTGTAACCCTTCGCCTGAACAGAACTGGACTCCTGATCTTTATTGTTAAGGCCATTATAGATAATCATGTTGCTGAAGTAAGATAGAACATGACAAGCATGGCACGGGGTACAAATAAGACAATAACCGAAGGGAAGACACAGAACTGCTCCGGGAGCCAGGTTACAACCCTTAAACCAAACAAGGACCGGGGTTGTAACCCTTCGCCTAAACAGAACTGGTCCCCCGATCGTTATTATTAAGGCAAGCATCAATAATCGTGTCTTGTCACGATCTTGCACAGGATCAGGATAAGACTAAGCTGGAATAACTTCATCCAATCAATCACGGCCAATTAAAAGTACGGCTTGATACTTTAACTAGCTAGGGTTATCACAGACCTAGTTACTAGAAAGATGCAATGAGATTATTTCAACAGCCACAAGCCCTGCAGACCATCCAAGTTATCCAGGTCGAATGTCCATTTATGAAGGATGCACCACATGATTGTGTGCTGGAAGTGTGCCCTACGCGTCGGTAGGCTACAAGTCCACTTAATGCGCCCAGATAACGGGATTGCCTATAGCTGGGAATCTCTTCATGTCTACTGAATTATTCTAGTTTATTACTCTTAGTTAATTACAGTAGGTATCCCTGACCGTGGTACTCAGGGATCCCATCCTAGACATGATACAAGACAATACTGGTTTATTGTGCAAACGCAATCATCCACGGTGTCCAGGTTAGTCATTCTTGTTAGGTCATGTCACGTTAGCCGTCGCTGCAGCAATTCAAGATAATCATGTCAGGTATGCTTGTCCTGCCATGCCGTGTTCAATTATTATTAACAAACCTATTAAATAAATTCATGATTATCAAGTTCATGACAAAAGACGTAAGGATATAAAATGGGCGTAAAATATCTAATAAAATATCAATATACAGGGCTATAGAAGAGCCAAGCTTAAGGAAAATAAAACCAAAGTGACATGCTGACATAAGACCAAGTCAACCAAGGCCATACGCTCAGTGCAAAAGTCATACGCTCAGGTCAGGCTACGCTCAAGTTAAGCTACGCTCAGGTAAGCCTACGCTCAGGTAAGCCTACGCTCACAAAGGGCAGTGTATGAGGTCCATACGACCCCTTGTCACACAAGTGAGCGTATGCAAGACATACGCTCCAAAAAAGGCAGCGTATGAACTTCATACGGCTCCTTGTCACACAAGCGAGCGTATGCGAGTCATACGCCTCCAAAAGGCAGCGTATGGACTCCATACGACTCATGGCTATCCAAGTGAGCGTATGCAAGTCATACGCTCCAAAAAGGCAGCGTATGGACTCCATTCGACTCCTTGTCAAGCAAGCGAGCGTATGCGAGTCATACGCTTCCAAAAGGCAGCATATGGGGTCTACTGTGCTGCGCTAAAGAGCGCGCACAGCTTAGTGACGCAAGCTAAAAAGCTCGCGCACTGCTCACTGTCTTCTCCAAACAGCAGGAACTCCATGGTTGAACCCTAAGCTTCCAAAGTCCATAACTTGGTCAAAACAAGTCCAAATCCAACTTTCCAAAGGTCAAAATTGGGTAGAAGGAAACTCTCTACCACATGAAACCATCAAAACTTGAAAATAAGGGAATTTAATAGATCAAAACCATGAAAATCCGAAAATGACTAAATTCTAGATCTACAAAAATCCAAGCTTCAAAATAGAAAATGACAAGTTCTAATGTGGATTAGAAAGTTACAAAGAAGAGGTTAGAACAATAAAAATGGTGGGTTTCTTCATGAAGCAAGATTGCACTTGCCTAGGCTAGGATTTTCTTGGTTGGTGGTGGAGAGTAATGAAGAAGAAAGGAAATAATGAGGAGAGAGAATGGGAAGAGGTTAATAAATGGGGTTGGTTGTGGTAGGTAGGGGGTTCACCCTTGGTTCATGATGAACCAAGGCTAATCAAGCCTAGCCAAACCAACCCAAGCCAACCCAAACCAAGATGAACCATGGCCAATACGAGATAAAATACGTATACGTATTCTTAAATATGTAATACGAACAACAGGCATTACAAACCTTCCTCTGTACATCCCTACAACCGAGCGCCACCTACCTTTGTCGTTCTTCTTCTGTTTTACCGAGGAGCGATGTTTGGAATGGAGTCTGACCCCTAGTCAGGTGGGGTGATACTGACTGGTACACCGTGCAACCTGACTATCTGCCTAAGATACATCTCTGCTAGCTAAGCCGTCGACTGACTGACCAACTCTGAATGGGAGAAAGTGAGCCACCTTCGTAATCCTGTCTATAATAACCCAAATAGCATCTTACCGGCCGGGGACCTAGGTAACCCAGTTACGAAATCCATGGTTATATGCTCCCACTTCCATTCCAGAATTGGCAAGGATTGAAGAAGTCCAGCTGGCCTCTGATGTTCAGCATTAACTTGTTGATAAACCAAATACCGAGAGACAAATCGGGCTATCCCCCTCTTCATGCCATTCCACCAAAAGTGCTGACGGAGGTCACGATACATTTTCGTGCCACCGGGATGGACAGAATACTGTGAACTATGAGCCTCTGCCATGATCTCTTGTCTGATATCACCACTGGGTACTCAAAGATGTCTTCCATATCGAAGTGTACCGTCCTCATGGATACATAACTCGGGCCGTCGTCCTGCCTCACACTCTGCTCTGAGCCGCTGAAGCTTAGTATTTGCTGACTGCGCCATCCGGATTCTCTCGACTATACTGGACTGAACTTGCATACTGGCCATCAATACTACACTGGTAGGAAGGACAACTTCTATACCCATCTTTTGAAGATCTGCTAACAGCTCTGGTTGTGCTGTTAGGAAATAAACTCCGGCTCTTCTGCTCAATGCATCTGCAACGACGTTGGACTTCTCAGGATGATACTGCAAGTTAACATCATAATCCACAAGCAGCTCTAGCCACCTCCCCTGACGTATGTTGATATCCTTCTGAGTCAATACATACTTCAGGCTCTTGTGGTCGGTAAAAATCTCCACCCGATCTCCGTACAAGTAGTACCTCCACAACTTAAGTGCAAACACTACCGCTGCCAGTTCCAAGTCATGGGTTGGGTAATTCTTCTCATTATCATGAAGTTGACATGACGCATAAGCTATTACCTTTCTATGCTGCATCAGAACACATCCTAAGCCTCTGCCTGAAGCATCACAATACACTGAGAATCCCCCGGTTCAATCTGAAAGCGTGAGAATGGGAGCCGTCATCAAACCTTGCTTCAACTTCTCAAAAGAATTCTGGCACTCTGCGGTCCAAGTAAACTGTACATCCTTGCGGGTCAACTGGGTCAATGGTGCTAAAATTCGAACAAAGTATAAAATAAATCGCCGGTAGTAGCCGGCCAAGCCAAGAAAACTGCGAACTTCTGCAACTGTGCTAGGTACTGGCCATGTCTCAATAGCTACAATCTTTTGGAGGTCTACTTCTACTCCTCCTCTGGTAATGATATGACCCAAGTATGAAATGCGATCGAGCCAGAACTCGTATTTACTAAACTTGGCATACAACTGGTGCTCTCTAAGAATATGGAGGACAACTCTGAGATGATGCTCATGCTTCGTTTTACTCTTGCTATAGACCAGGATGTCGTCTATGAACATAATCATGAACTGATCCAAATTCGGCATGAAGACACGATTCATGAGGTCCATGAATACGACGGCGTATTAGTTGCTCCAAATGGCATAACAAGGAACTCCTAATGCCCATATCTAGATCTGAAAGCTGTCTTCAGGATGTCCTTCTTTCTGACTCTGATCTGATGGTATCCTGACCGCAAGTCAATCTTCGAGAATACTGCTGCCCCCTTGAGTTGATCAAACAAGTCATCTATCCTCGGGAGAGGGTATCTGTTCTTCATTGTCACTGAGTTCAAGGTACGATAATCTACACATAACCTGGACATACCATCCTTCTTTTTCACAAGAAACATCAGAGCTTCCAAAGGCGATCCACTAGCACGAATGAATCCCTTGGTCCTGAGTTCTTCAATCATCTTGTACAATATCTCTAACTCTGACGGCGCCATCCTGTAGACTCTCTCTGACACTGGGGCTGTCCCGGGGATTAAGTCTATGGTGAACTCGATCTCCCGCTCTGACGGCATCCCTGGAAGCTCTTCTGGGAAAACATCTAGAAACTCCTCGACTATATGGGGTAACTGCACTGCAGCTACTGCCATCCGCAATACTGGAGGAGAAGGTTCAACTTTGCCTCGAAAAAAAGAAAACTCTGGTTCACCGGGAAGGCTAAAAACAACCCTACCAATATGGTAATCTATCCTAGCATACTGGTCTCTCAACCAATCCATCCCTAAGACCACATCATAATCGGCCATCGGAAACTCTATCAATCTAGCAGGAAATTCTCTACCGCTAACTACGATCCGACACGAGAAAAACACTCTATATACTCCCACAATTCCGTTACCAGTAAGTATATTGAGCCTTACTGATAATGACTCGGGCTCCAGTCCTATCCGTGTCTCAAATTGTGCAGACATAAATGAATGCGATGCACCAGAGTCAAATAATATTGAAGCTGGAAAGGTGTTGATGAGAATAGTACCTTCCACCACCTCACCTGGTGCTAATCCTTCTTCTCCTATGGTCAAAGCTAGCACTTGACCATGTCCTCTGGGTGCGGGTCCCTTCTTCTGAAAACTACTCTATCTGCTCTGGATTAGGGCTTGGGCTTGGGCATACTGCTGCGGTATCTACTGCTGGAATGCATGGGCCTGCGTCGACAATGGCCTCGGGAACGGCTACTGCTGCTGCTGCTGGTCTGGAGCTGGTCCTCTAACTGAAGGACTAGAGAAGGCTGATGAAGATGAACTCCCCCTGTTCGGGCAGTTCCCAACCCTGTGGTTCGAGGCACCATAAACCAAGCACAATCCCTGTGCTCTGCGATGCTCTGATACCACATGTCCCGGCTTCCCGCAGTGTGAACATCCCACTGCGGAAGAATGCTTCTGCTTCTGCTGCTGAGGGTATGTCGGGGTTGAATGTTGAACCGACGTCACTGAGGCCACCCGCCTCGGAGCTCCAATGGTCAAAGCCCTAGCTGCCGGGGCTGGTGCTGATGACTGATTCATCTGGCCATGGGATCGCTTTCGACCCCCGGTCCGATCCACAATCCTTTGGGAGGTATACTCGTGCCTCCTGGCTTCTCTCAATACTGCATCAAAAGTCTGATGTTCAAACTGCTCTATTGCCAATAGAATCTCTAGATGGAGCCATTACTGGAACCGTTGGGCTCTATCAAACTCGGTTGCCACCAAGGTGGGAGCAAACCGACTAAGTCTCAAAAAGTTGGCCGTATATCCGTCGACTGTCCTGCCCATCTGCTTCAGATTGGTGAACCTCGTCTGTAGGTCGTATCGAGCTACAACATCGAAATACTTGGTCTGAAATCTCTCTCTGAATACTGTCCAGGCAATAGGTGCCAATAATCCAACGGCCTGCGATGTCCACCAGCTGTGGGCAAGATCCAATAACTGCAGGCGCACCACGGCCACCTTCTCGTTCTCGGGCATCTTCGCCGCTTCTAGAATCACTTCTGTGTCCTGAAGCTAAGCATCTGCGGCAATAGCATCTTCGCTACCATCGAAGAATGGAGGGTTCAAGCGCTTGAAGCTGTTGGCTGCACTGTTACCCTGATGACCTCTTCTGGTCAGAGCATCTGTCACTGCCTGGTGCAAGGCATCTCCTCGCCGATCTTAGGAAGCTAACAATGTCCTGATGAGACCCACCAACGTGTCATCATCAGGTTCTGCAGGCTGAATGGGCTGAACTGGTGGCTCTGGATCTCCAGTAGGTATGACTCTGGAGGCTACTCCTGAATGCTGGGCTTGATCTCCAGGTTGCTGTCGGTCCACGGGAGGTGCTCCGCCTTGCCGATCGGTAAGACCAGGAACAATGCCGCTGAAGACGACGACATAGGAAACAATAAGGAAGGACCAGGACAGATCAAAGATACAAGCATGTGATCAGGTCAAGAATCCAAAGATTTAGAGGATACGAGCAGAGATCAAGGGCAAATACTGATTGAGACATCTATTCGGTAAACCCTCACATATCTTGATTTACAAGACCTGCATGGGCCACCACTCAAACCATGTAATGCCTCTGATCTTTATTGTTAAGGCAAGCACATGTAATCATGTCATGTCATAATCTTGTAAAATATGACGAGCATGACACGGGGTGTAATAGGACAATAAACGAAGAGAGGACACAGAACTGCTCCGGAAGCCAGGTTACAACCCTTAAACCAAACAAGGATCGGGGTTGTAACCCTTCACCCGAACAGAACTGGTCCCCTGATCATTATTGTTAAGGTAAGCATACATAAGCAGGACGATATATGATAAGATAACCATGGAACAATTCAGATAGCCAAGTTATAACCCTTAAACCAAACAAGGACCGGGGTTGTAACTCTTCATCTGAATGAAACTTGGTTTCTCATCATTTATCGATCAGTAAAGCATAAGGAATCGGGTCATGTTACAATCTTGTACAGGATCAGGACAAACTAGACTGGGCTAGACTCCATCCAATCAATCACGGCCAAGCAATGAGCACGGCTTGATACTTTAACTAGCTAGGGCTAGCACAGGCCTAGTTACTAGCAATATACAATGAGGTTATTCCAACAGCCACAAACCCTGCAGACCATCCAGGTCATTCAGACGCAATTAGGGGATTGAATTCATGTGGGTACATCATCCAAGAAACGCATGTACCCTTAAGTAGTTGGTGGTTGCAACACATGACAGTGTGCTGAAAATGTGCCCTACTCGACGGTAGGCTACAAATCCTATGATGGGGCGCCCAGATAACAGGATTGCCTGTAGCTGGAAAATCTCTCCATGACTACTGGATTTTCTAGTTGTTAGCCTTAGTCAATTTCAGTAGGTACCCCTGACCGTGGTACTCAGGGGTCCCCATCCTAGACATGATGTAAGACAATACTAATTTATTTGTACAAACATGTCGTCCACGGTGTCCAAACCATTTATTATAGTCACGTCATGCAAGCCGTCGCAATAGCTTTCAATAGTTCCCATCATGCTTGCTTGTCATATCCTGTCATGTCATGTCATGTTTTCTTCACACCATACCATGTATCATTATTGATCCGATCACATCACTCAATCCGTGCTTGTCAAGTCATAAAAAGTGCAAGACTTTAGAAAGATAATAGGATGCACAAGGGCTCAAAGCTCTACGCGAGGGAGCCTCTACGCTAGGCCGAGGGCCTCAAGCGTAGAGTGGCTCTACGCTAGCGCGAGCAAGGGTGCACGTGGGTGGTGTTTTACGCTAGCCGGGCTTTACGCAAGCGAGATTATACGCGCGTAAGATTTTACACGCGTAGAATTCTACGCACGCAAACTCCCGAGCGAAACTCTACGCGAGTGAGCTCTACGCGAGGAAACACTCGGGCAAAACTTTTCGCTCGCGAGAGTCTGCTCGAGCTAGGGGTTTTACGCGAGCACGATTTTATGCGAGCGGGAGAGCCCCGAGCGTAAAATTCGTAGGAACTCAGCGTAAAACGGAGTACGCTGACACGCAATTGTGTGGACGTAAAAGGCTGAGATAACACGTTGACAAGTAAAACGTGGGCGTAAAGGCTAATCACCACGCTAACACGTTAGAACGTGTGCGTAAAACTCCATCTTCTCCCTATGGCCAATACAATCATGCGTAAAAGCTCAGGAACTCGAGGAACTCCATCTCGGCCAAGACTTGGTAAAATTCGGTCGTCCCAAAACCAAACTTGCGTAAAATCAGAATGCCTACTACATGGAACTCTTAGTTTTCGAAAACAAGCCATTTTAGTAGATCAAAACCAAGAAGATCAAAATGCTAGAAACTTAGATCTACATGGAATAAGCCATGGAATTTGAAAATACTAAGTATTAAAGTGGCTTAGAATCTTGTAGAGAAGAAAATGGAACAATAAAATTGAGTTCCTCCATGAAGCAAGTTGTACTTGCCTAAACCTCCTGTTAGGTGGAAGAGGGTAATAGTGAGGAAGAAGAAGAGTAAATAAAAAGAAGTAATGAGGAAAGAGAGAAAGAGTGGGCGGCTAATAAAGGAAAAGAGGGGTGGTAGGTGGGGGTTTGGTCCACATGAAAACCAATCCAAACCGGACCAAGCCAACCAAGCCGAACCAAGCCAACCAAGCCGAACCAAGCAAGTAAAATACCACAATAAGCCATGCAATGAGACGTGCAATATATGTACACGTATACCAAAATACGTAATACGAACTATGGTCGTTATAGCGCCCACACATAACATATGTGTTTTGAAGATTCTTATGCGCCTACAGGCCATTTGGGCGCATAACAACTGAGCGCATAGAATTTCTCCAGCACTTTTAGCTCTTTTTTCTGTAGATTCTAAGTCTGACTTTTTTTCTTCTGTCTTTGTAGTTGACATGGTCGTCCCGGAACTCAGTAGAATTCTGCTCGGCTCTATTCACCAAGTTCTCGGTTCAAGCCTCGTAACCAACATGATTAGAAATGTTCAGACCAATATCAGTCGGAATCAACCTTCAGTGTGGATGATTGCTATGCTTGAACATGATAAGGTATTCCTGAAGCAGATGATAAATGATGAAAAGTTCCTGCTCAGAGGGGTACGGAGTCTTAAGAAGCCGTACTTCTTGTTCGACAATAGCCTAGGATTTGAGGAAGGCGAGACGATACGCCTGAGAGACCCTTTGGTGGTCAGGTTGAACAATCAAAGGATATGGTTGCGGATGATCGATCGCCAATATCCTCTGTCGGCGTTCACCGATCTAGCCGTACGGAGGCAGATGAAATAGGACTTAACCCTGAACTTCATAGGGTCGTCTTCGAAAAGATACAGTTTAGCTCCGGTGATCAGAAGAGGGACACTTTTAAGATTCCACGAGGGGACTATACCCTGGTGCCATAATAAACAATATCCCGACCGACCTTCATCCTTATGCTGCCGACACCTTGTCCAATCTGATGATGTCGAAGAATAGGTCGTATCCCGTAGGGAAGCTGCGGCTGGAAGGTTGGAGGTACCACGTCTCGTTCTGGAGTGACCTCACTGAATGGGTGCTTTCAACCTATGAAGCCACTTTGAAAGCTACCAACATTTTTTATGCCATTAGAGCCACTCAATATGGCATAAAGACGAATTGGCCCATGTTTATCTCTCTGGTGGAGTTGTACAATCATTACACCTGTACCTTCTTCACTCCAGGTAGAAAGATAGGCTTGGCTCTCCATGAGATACAGGAAATATCGAAGCATCCTTGGGGAACAGAGCCATACGAAGCATATGTCCTTTGTGATGAGGAACTTCTGGATCTGGAGAAGAAGAACTCTGAGATGACGGATGTGTATAAGTAGTTATTCTGTCACTTCCTTATCTGTCACATGATCACAAAAATAGAAAAAAACTGAAGGGGCCAATCCCCATACGAGATCCTGGACGAACTATATCTTCGTTCAAGAAGAAGGAGAAGGTCCGGCCTCCTTTTTGATTTATAACCCTCTGACAAAATCTGAAATAGAGGAACTGATGACAGATCACGGAGCCGCAGATACTAATGAAAGTGATGATCCTGAGGGGAATTCCCTGATTTACCACTTCTTTCGATAAGCTGTATTTAAGTTGTCGGAGAAAGCCGTACTGACGGCTTTTCTGATGATCTGGATCCGCGACAGCGTAGTCCCTGGTGGTTCAGGGTCTATTGAAAGGATAAGCCGAAGTATGATACTTCCGACTGTAAAGCTGGCGTTTGGACACCGGCTTGCCCTGCTTCCTGCAATGGTTTGCACCATCGAACGGGGCCTGCGAGATTTTGTTAGAAACGCGGTGACCCCTGACGGCAGAACAGACTTTGCCTGGACTGAACTCCTCTTTCATTTCCTAATGGGATGGCTGCTGCTACGTTGTCGCAAACTGATGAACACCGGGCCGGTGGCGGACACTTTGTCCAGAGACGCCTTTCTTCGAAGGTTCCGCGATGCAGACTGGGCCGTTACTGGAGTGCCTGCTTGCAGAAGGGCCTTAAACTTCCTTCAGAACTACGAGTTCTTCAGGATATCCCCTCCATCTGGTAGTGGCAACACAGGGGATACTTTAGTAGATGAGAGAGCCCATACTACTAGCTTGACTGCTGGGGCATTCCATTGGCTCCAGTCTATTAGGCCCTCGCATCTGGTGCTCATGAATAGGAATCACACCTACCTGAAGCCTTATCTACCGAGCTATTTCGTACGGTAATTTGGCTATAGTCAGCTTCTTCTAGGTAATCCTAGCCCGTATCTGGAGTCGTTAGGCATATTGAAAGATGGAACGCGTGTATGGTTTATTACAACGCTGGATGCACGGGGGCAACTTTTACTCTGTACGAAGATAGGCCTGAGACCCACCTGCTATATGCTGCTGCCAAATTTTATACTCAGATTAATACCTTTCATCCTCGGTATAATCATGAGCAAAGTTTAATATTGGGGACCAGGTTTGGCCGCACTCCTGCAAATGTGAAACGAGCCCGAAAGACGCCAAAGGGAAGCAAGAAGGAGAGCGCCGGTCCAGCCATTAAGCCGGTCGCAGCACCATGACAGAGAGGTGCTCTTAGGGAGCCGACGATGCCTCCAAAGAAGGATACCAAAGATGATTATGCTCTCCCCGATCCTCCTCAGAAGAGGAAAGCTTCAACTGAACTGGCGCATGAGCCAACTTTTAAGAGGAAGAAGAAGACTGTTGCCCCTAGGAGAGCCAAGGAGGTGGGTACTGGCTCACCTCCTTTAAGGAGATCTTCTCGGCAGAGTGGAAGAGGTAGAATGGCATCGCGGGCCGTTACCATTCGGGAGGTAGATCTCTTTCTTGACTCTATAGCAGTTTTGGTCAAAGCACTACTTGTGCAATCTTCGGATAAAGATTTCTCACCCTTGTATTTGTCCTTTGTACAGGACCCTGAAGTTACGATCGAGGCAGGTGCCTCTTCGTCTGAAGAGGTGGATGTGACAACAGTGTCCCCTCCTTGTCCTTAACTGGCAGACGAAATTCAGCCTTCCTCAGTCAAAGGGGTTGAGTCAAGGGATGACCAGGGCGAAGGCCTAAATTAGGATGGCGACCAGAAAGCTAGTCCTTCTTACGATATCTCTTTAGGGGCTATGTCCGAGATTGGAGCTTTAATGAAGGAGTTGGACGAAAATCAAGTCCAGTCAGCTCACCCTCTCGCGGGTATGTCATCCTTGCATTTTACTTCGGATGAGATTTTTCGTCTTCGATTTTGCGTACTCCTCGTGAGGCTGACTTCCATCATATATTTCCTTGTAGACAAAGAGAGGGAACAATGTGTAGAGATAGTCCATAACACTGGGACAGGATAAGAAGTTGTCCTTGGTTCCTCCGGGATTACTGGTGCGGAGGAATCTGTCAGTAAGCCAGCTTCGGCTACAGAAGGAGAGGTTGAACATCGTACTGAGGTGGATGTTACTGGATCTGCTCCCGGTCTAGCTGGGGCCGTAGAAGATATACAACCTGATGTTGTTCGGGACATTGTTCTCCTTGAGCAACCTGGGCCTGCTCTTAGTTTCCTTGAAACCAGGGCAGATGACCTAATCCAAGTTGGTGCTGAGCAAGCAGAAGGTACAAAATTACAACTCTTTCGCACACTTTCAGTTTTTTCCTTTCCGTCACTGATAGATGTATTATTTTTTTGTCAGGTTCTGCTTCTTGTCAAGCATCCCTTCCTGGAGCGAAAGATTTCCATCAGGCTTCCTCCCCAGCGACCTCTTCCGAAGATGACGAGATGGCCCAGGAAGTCGTCAAAGCTTTCTACTCCATCCTAAAGGTGAAGCTTCCTGGAGTCTTGAACCGGAATGTCGCCTTTGGACCTGCAAAGGCTATTGCTAAATGCCAAGTGATGGCCCTTGAGAGCATCACCGGCTACGAGGAGCGGGCTAGTGGTCTGAGAAAAGTTTTGAATGATCTGGAGGACTAGGTGGCCAGATTCCAGGAAGCCAAGCAACAGTGTCTAACCTCTCGGTTTCTTGAAGCAGACGCGGCTTTAGTTGCGGCTCTTGCGGAGGTGGAAGCTTCTTTCCAAGCATGGAAGGATGCCCTTGCTAAGGAGATCAGTGAGTTGGCTGATCAATATGAATAGTTCAACGCGCAAGTAAGGCTCGTATTATTTTTAAGAATAAGCTGACCGCCCAGATCACTGAAAAGTACGATCACATTACGCAGATCCACAAGGAGATTGCCCAACTGGAGGCCAGCTTAAGGAGAATCGCATCTGAAAAGAAAGACTATACGGTTCAGGCTGCTATGACTGCCGCAACTTCGGACTAGTTGAAAGAACAGCTGGTAAAGTTGGAGGGAGAGCACGTGAAGTTGATCCCCTTCAATGATGAAGCCGCTTGGCAGGAAGAAGCACGTCGTAGTGCCACTGTCAAGTCTCAGACTGTGATAACGGATTTAAGGGACAGCATCAATCGATTGTGTACCCCTTAAATCTTCTTTTGTAATTGGCTCATTTGAGCCGTAAAGACTCTTATATCTTTTTCTTTTCTCTGCTTTTTGACAGGTGTTTTAAATAAAGAATTTTTTGGCTTTCGAAACTCATGAATGTAGGATGTGAAATATCAGAACTAGAGGTATTGTGGACGTAGTAGGGATATTTTTGGTGGGTATTCTGCTGGGGAATTTGATATGGACTTATTATTCATTTTATATTCGTGATTCTCGAACATAGATAATAAGCTGACATAAACTGCTAATAGAGGTAGTTTGGAAATAATAATAGGGGATGTTCTATATCTGACCAGAGATAATATGGACGTGGACGGATATATAACATTAAGTAGAAGTCAGTAGATAATTCAGAGATAATATGGACGTGATTATCTTTGACGAATATTTTGCTCAGAGGTTATATGAACGTGACAAGATATTTCTTAATTATTACACTAGGAAATAATTATCGGGAAAAAGTTCAGAGGTAATATGGACGTGACCATTTTCATACGATCGAGTTTGGACAGAGTTCAAGTGAAGATAATTTTTGGAGGACCCATTATCCATGGCGTGTTCAAGACTCTTGAAATACGGATAATAGTTAGATGATTTTTTGAATCACATAAACATTGTACTGTACATTTACTTGATTAAAGTCGGGTATCTGTGAACGCTGAAGGTTACACATAATATTTCTTCAAGAACTTGCAGTTGATTGGCATCATAAGCAAGTCACCATCAGGCTTGGTTAGTCGATACACACCGTCAGAATATACTGATTCTATAACGAAGGACCTTTCCATTTAGGCTAGAATTTTCCTTTTGTCTTATGTGTCATGACCATTGGTCTTCTCACTGCTAGGACCAGATCACCAACTTGAAAGATTCTTTCCTTCACCTTTTTATTAAAGGCCCTAAAAATGCTTGCTTGGTATAGCTCAATACGCTTTTGAGCTAATAAGTATTTTTCGTCTAGCACCTCCAGCTCTTATAGTCGCAGACGGTAGCTTTCTTCGGTGGTCAACTCACTGGCTAAGATGAGGGAATCTAGATTTCTAGGGTAAGAACTGCTTCACTCCCATAAATAAGATAGAACGGCATACTACTTGTTGGAGTTCGAACCGTTGTACGATAGGCCCAGAGACATTCGTCGAGCTTCTCATTCCAATCGCGCTTGTTTGAAGACACGAACTTCTTGAGAAGTTTGATGATAGTCTTATTGAAGGCTTTTGCTAATCCATTAGCTGCTGGATTGTAAGCGGTAGAGGCTACATTCTGGATTCGATTCTTATCGCAGAATCGATAGAATACATGGCTCGCGAATTGTGGACCATTATCATAGATAATCCTACGAGGTAGGTCGAAGCGGTAGATGACGTGATGTTTGACGAAACTGATCACGTTCGACATCTTTACTTCGATGAACAGTATAACTTCTTCCCATTTGGAGAAGTAATCGGTTATATCTAGGATAAACCGATGTCCTCTGGAGGATGGCAGACTGATTGGGCCAATGACGTCCATACCCCAGGCTTCAAAAGGCTAAGATGTCGTTGTTGGGTGTAGAAGCTCTGAAGGTTGATGAATAAAATCGACGTGGAACTAACAAGCCCTACACTTCTTTGTATATTTAATAGCATCTGCTATCATCGTGGGACAATAATAACCCATTCATCTGAGGCGATCTTATAATTTGGGGCCTGGTTGGTGTGCACCACAAATTCTGTAGTAAGCCTCACATAGTGCATGTTTGGCTTCTATGTCTAATAAACATCATAATAGTAGCCCATCGTAAGAACATCGGTACAGCATTTTGGTAGCTATATCATAGTAAAATCTGAGGGATTGCCGTTAGATAGGCACTGCTTCCTTCGGGTCATCAGAAAGGATTCCGTAGATAGCGTAGTCTGTAAAAAGAAATCTCCAGTCTCTGGTGTCGACGTTCGTCTCTATTGTGTGACTGTGATGAATAGACAAGGCATCTTTCGCACAGAATAACTCTCGACCAGATACTGTGATCGAATGCTGAGTATTGATAGGGACGATCAAGGAAGCAGCCAGATCGGCTAAAGCATCTGCTTCTATATTCTGTAATCGAGGTGCGTGCTCGATGAAGAATCCAGCGAAGGTAGAAGCCAACTCGATCGTCGCTTTGTGATATTGATGAGATCTTCATGACGAACTTCGTAATCCCCTCGAACCCTAACTAACTATTAGCTTAGAATCACCATAAGCTTCAGGATAGTCAACTCCCAGTTGTTTTGCCAGTTGAAGCCAATCAATAGGGCGTTATATTCGGCCACATTGTTGGTGCAAGGCTCCATGAGAGAATACACACGGTGTATAACCAGATGATCGGGTGAAACAAGCACGATCCCTACTCCGGCCACAATATCTCCTTTAGGTCTTGTTCCTGATGCGCTGTCAAAGAACATTCGCCAAATGGGGATTTTCTCAGATGTAGTATTAGACTCAACCACTTTACCTAAGATTTTATCGTAGAGTTTGGAAGATTCTGGCACTGGATAAGCAACTATGAAATTAGCTAATGCTTGGCCTTTTATTGCCTTCTGAGAACGAACATCATATCATATGGAGTCAACAACATTGCCCATGTAGCTAAACGGGAATTAAGAGAACCGGGTTTAGTCATAAGTATTCTGAGAGGATTGACTCTAGATATGATGTAGATAGTCTGTCCGGACACATAGTGACGTGTCTTCTGGATAGCAAATACCAGTACGAGATATTCTTTTTCCACAGGTGTGTATCTGTGCTCAGTACCAACCATCGTGCGGCTGAGGTAGTAGATTGCCTGTTCATGACCGCCTTCATTCTTTTGAGCTAATAGGGTACCAAGAGAATGATCCATAGCACAAACATATAACAAGAAAGGCTTTCCAACTATCGGAGCCACCAATACTGGGGGCTTATGAGATACTTCTTGATGTCGTCAAACGCACGCCGAAAGATACTCCTTTCTTCATGAGCTAAGTAAACGATTGACACCTTCCAGAAAGATTTAAAATGAATCATCTGATATAGGCTAACCTTCCTTGGAGTCTGCATAGCTCTTTGAGATTTCTTGGATGACGCATATCGAGGATAGCTTTAACCTTCTCCGGGTCAAGATGTATACCCTTTGAAGTGATAACAAAACCAAGAAACTTGCCGCTGGAGACTCCCAGTAAAGACTTGGTTGGATTCATCTTCAGTTGGTGTGTACGCATCAGTTCGAACACCGTTCTCAAGTCTTAGAGGTGGTTACCCTTGAGACGACTTTTAACTACAATATCATCTACATACCATTCCATTGTTTTATGTAAATGATTACAAAAAATTGTGTTCATAGCTCGCTGGTATGTTGTACCCGTATTTTTCAATCCAAAGGGCATCACCGTATAGCAGTATACCCCCAACGATGTTCAAAAAGATATGTGCTTCTCATTATCAGAGAACATCTTGATCTGGTTGTAGCCTGAGAACCCATCCATGAAGGACATTCGCTCAAAGTCACAAGTATTGTCGATCATTACGTCGGTGATTGGTAGAGGAAACTCATTTTTTGGACATGCAGAGTTCAAATCACAGTAATCGATATAGACTCAAACTTTATCCTTTTTTTATGACCAAAACAATGTTAGAGACCCAGTTAGGGTGTTGTTCTTCGCGAATGAAATCGCTTTAAATAAGCTTCTTGACTTCATTTTCAATAGCCTCCATGATATATGGTCGAAACCGCCGTTGCTGCTGCTTCACTGGCTTAGCTTTAGACGAGATATTTAGGCGGTACATAGCAACTTTAGTGTCTAGGCCTGGCATGTCTTCATAGATCCATGCAAAGATGTCGATATATTCTCTTATAAGATGTATAAGAGATTGCCGTTCTTCACCAGATAGACTTTTGCTGATAAAGATTGGTTTAAGAGATTATTCATCTCCTAAATTAACTTGTACGACTTCATCTTCAGTTGGTAGTTCACGTTGTTCGAAACGTAACTCCCACATAGTGTCCATCTTTTGAGCCTATTGTTCGATCTCAATTGATCACACATCGTCTACAATTTGGTCAACTGACACCATGTTGACGGATAGAGTTGCTTTGAGCATGTCTCCAATGTTAGAATCTGAATCCCAGAGACAGGAATCAGAAGAATGAGAACAATGATCAACTTCATCATCTGATCTTTCAGAAGTTATTGGAGGAGTAACATAACCCAAGCTAACACCATTTCGTTGATAATAGTTCTCGGGTTTGCCGGGAGGAGCAAAGTGACGTGTTGGCAATCGTCGCCCTTGACTATAGTTTAGTCCCTGATCGCTATTTATACCATATCCCATGTTCTGGATGATATTCTTAGCCTTCCAACTATATCGGTAAAGCTGTATTTTACTTGAATCATATTCGGCTTCGGTGTTGAAATCGAGAGTAGTAAAGTCCTGAACGAACTTTCTTTTGCCAATTATTCGACCGAAGATGATCAATTCTTCATCCTTCTTTCTAGCTGGAATGATGAAGTAGTGGATATCTTATGATCAGACTTTTCCCGCAGACGAGGCATCGTGACCGGCATGCAGAGGTGTGGTCCTATGCCATGCTCTAGGGTGTACAACGTATCTATGTACTGGTTTACAGATTGGTAGACATCAGAGTAATTCCAAGATAAACCTTTACTTAGAAAATATACAAGTTCTTCTTCAGCGATAACATCATCCACTAAAGATACATTATTTTGAGTATTGATATACTCATTGAGGGCATCATTGTCCGGAACATGAGTCACAGACTTGGTTAAGTTCACCACGTTGGGTAACTCATCAGGATTGAGAGGATGGACTTCAGCAGGTTCCACTCGAGTCGTTTTGCGGAGAGTGATAGTCAATAGTTTGACAATATCAGGACGCTTCTTTTTGACCCAGATTATGAGAGACTTTGGAGTACTTTTTGGAGTAGTACGTCCTTTGACTCGGATGACCACGGGACCGTCACTGGCAGATGAAATTACTTCAGCTTCATCGTCAGCTTCATTGCCGTCATCTTTGGGAGGCTGAGATTGATAAAGTACCGAATCTCCATAGAAAGCTTCAATACCCTTGAAAGGATCGACATTGACAAACTCCATCTTCATGATGCCATCACTGTTGACGTACTTAAAGCACTGGTGAAGGGTAGAAGGAACAATCATGTTCTCGTGTATCCACGGATGTCCTAACAAGACGTTGTAGGATATATTGTCATCAATGATATAGCAAGCAACTTCTGTTCGAAGACCACCAATCTGGCACTTTAGACGGATCTTGCCCAGAGGATGACTTCTTCTAGCATTGAAGGCCATGATAGTTGTATTGGTTGCAGAGAGCTTGTGCAGAGGGATCCCTAGAATTTGTAGTAAACTTCTAGGGATGATGCTGAGGGAGGAACCTGGATTGTTATGTATCTGATCCACCTTAATAGCCCCGATGTACCCTCTATAGTACAGAGGTCTATCATGACAATTTTTTTAGCAGCATGTCCTCTTGTGAAAAGGTGATATTGGGAACCACTTCCATAGTGGTATGGCAGTGAGGACAAGAGACTGCTTCATCAGCGGGGGCTTTGACTTCAACGAGATAAGAATCTGCATGTAGTAATGCCTTTCTTAAAGCTTTACACGTCTCTTTGGAGAGCCGCAGTAGGTCAAACAATGACAATCTGGCAGGTGTATTGGCCAGTTGTGCTAGTATGTCAAAGTTATAAGGTTGATCCATGCCTTCGGGAGTTGGTGCCTTCAGAGACTTATCAAATCGGGTCTCCTTCTGCTTAGTTTTGTCGGCAGTTGAAGACTTAGACGGACCAACTTTTAAACTTGTGGGAGTAGCAGGATCTTGGGAAGGTACTACATCTTCTTGTGCGGGGTCATAAGTCTGTAGGTAAGTCTTCCCGGATCGCGTCTCGCTGGATAAAACTTCATAAACGGGAGAAGACACCGTGTGGCATGACTTGTATTTCTTGCCCCTCTTTGCTTTGGAAGACACTACCCCCTGCATCATTTCCTGGACAAGGTCTGGATGGACCAACATGATCTCACCCTATTTTATCGGGAGTGGCACCAACATTGATGTTGAGTCGCGAGCTGGCGGCAGGTTGACGACTTCCATTATTGCCTTGGGGATTGGGATTACGTCTGGAACTTCCGTGGGAGGAAGGTCACCAAATTGAAGAAAGATCATGTTAGAAGACATAACCTTGTCTTCAACTTCGAGGTTGATAACTTGGCTGTCGATAAACTATTGTATCTTCTTTTTCAGGATGATACAATCCTTGGTGGAATGGTGCACGTATTGGTGATAAAGATAGTACATGGGATTGTTGAGTTGGTTTGCCTCCGTAGGACGTCGTGGTGGAGGCAATACCAGTTTATCATCCTTCATCAACGTGTGAAAATGGTAGTAACATGATCTTCGTCAAAGGAGAAAGTCTCCTTGGATTTGTCAAGAGTGCCCTGAGATTTGGAAGCTCCCTTGGAAGTGTCGACCTTCAAGACTTTTTTTCCTTTACCTCCACGGATAGGGATAGTTTGAGGGTGCTTGCCTTTGTCTTCAGATTTGGGTGTCTTCAACCCTAGTAGTTCCAGATTAGGAACATCATTTTCAGCAACATCAACAGCCCCGATAAAAGCGGGCCATGTATCGTACTTATGTATATCCAGACAGAACTTTACTGTAGGAAGGAAGTAATGTTGACAAGTATCCATAAGCTCTGAGGCTGGTATACCGAAGGGCATCTTCAATGCTAGTCGCCTGAAGCGTTCGATGAAAGCAATAACAGACTCACTCCTCCTCTGCTTGGTCTCGATGAGGGTGGACATACTAACATGCATGTCACTCTCATAAAACCTGTTGAGGAATAACCTCTCCAAGTCTTAAAAGGAATTAATGCGACCATCAGGAAGATTGCAGAACCATTCAAAAGCTACCCCATGTAAGGTGCTGATAAATAGCTTTGACAAGAACGCATCGTCTCTTGGTAAATGCAGAGTCTGCGTGTTAATGTATGTCATGTGTTGACGAGGAGAAGTTATCTCGGCAAATGAATTTAGCATCAATGGCTTGTAGTTAGGAGGGCAAGTGGCATTATCCCATTCAGGAGGATAAGGTTGAGATATCCCTATTTTCTGAAGCTCGTCTTTGTGTGAGATGGTATCGAGACGGGCAACAAGAGAATCAATTGCATCCTGCTGGTTGAGAAGATGTCGAGAAACGGCTATCGTAAGGTTGTCAAGTGCCGTCTCCGAAGGACTACCCCGAGCATTCACAGGATTTGGAGGAGGTTCAACGGAATGGTACTCCCTTTGTAGTGAAGGAGGGTTGTTACTATTGGCCAGACTAGCGTGTGCTGAGACATTCGGTTGAGGTGGAGGAACAACCCCAACAGTTTGGAAAACCATGATGTTGGTAAGCATATCAGTGATCTTGGCAAATGCCATTTCAAGACTCTCCAGTCGCTTGTTGGTCTGATCACTGACTTCTTCAAGTCTCTCTCCATCTGCCATATATGCAGATAGCATAAGAGGATGACTAGAGAAGACAGTACAACTGGTGCTGATACTATTTGTCTCTGATTTGAAAAGACCTTCGTCTTCAGGCAGAGGAGGTAGATAGTCACCATCGGACTGGAAGAGATCATCGTCATCTAGAAGGCTACCCCCGGTGTGAAGGTCATCTACTTCAGATTCTGAGGGAATGCTACCCCCAGCTTGAGATTCTGAGAGAACACTACCCTCAGCATGAAAGTCCTCCCCGTATATAAGCGATATCGTCCTTGACCGAGTACCCATATAGACTCCTTCAAGTAAAACAGTTCGCTGGCTGTTTATTGGCAGACTTCTTCTTCTCCTGTTTATAGAACTAAAAGAAAAGGTTGGGTTAGTGGTCCACCTTCTTTGGTTGGGTCTCCCGTAAGGAAGACCCCGTAAAGCCATGTTGGATGAAACACATGACGGCTTTTCATCATAGGAGCGCTACAGTCGTCGAATCATGGGCTGCCTTGGAGGCACCTTCGTTGCTTTGGAGCAGCAACAGTTGATGACAATACTAGTGAACGGATGTACCCCATGAGTTGCAGTATCCTTTCTCACTTTACGCTTATGATTTATCATGTCACGTAAGTCGGCAGAAGGGAGTTTTGCCTTAAAACCCATGTCACATGCATTGCCGAGCTTTACATATTGGTTTGTAAGGGAAGTTGGCACTTTCGGACTTAGTTCATGTGCAGGGGCAACCCCCATACCTAAGTTCCGCTATGACCTTAAAGACAGCCCCGTGCTATACGAGTTGGGACCTGTCTTTTTACTGTGGACGCATAAACCCTGGGGCATGCCTTTAGGCACATGCTTTCCTGAAGTCCTGGCAGCATGTCTGGTCTTCTTGGATGTGGGCACATAAAATGGGTCATCAGAACCTGAGCGCATAGCCTATCGAATACATAAGTCCTCTGGCCAGAGTTATGCGCCCACATACTGCCTTGGGTACATGCTTTGGAAAATAGTGCTGCTTTCTTCCTCCTTTGTTTTCTTCGTTTGTGAGCCTCACTGAGTTTGTCCAGATCGTTGAACACTTCGATTCTCGGCATTGTAGTATTTTTATTTGCCAAGTCTCGAGCGTTGAACACTCTATTGTTGATTGCCCAAGAGGAAACTCGCTGGGCTAGTAGAGCCCACAACAGTATGCGCCTTCTTCGTATTGGGAGCTCCTGTGGAAGGGTTATGTGCCCCCATGACATAGTTCCCTTTCGGTTGCATATCTTCTACGACACTGGCAGGTTATATAACGCGAGCCTTCGGAAGCCAAGTCTTGCGAGACTTGTTTTGCTTCACTGATTTCGAGGGAGTAGAGCCGTCCCTCGAGAGCATCTCTTCGAATGCCTATTGATCGAACTTTACGATCAACATCTTCTGAGTGCTCCCCACTTTGTCGGTATCGGATTGCGTCACCACCTTCTCATCAGAGAAAAATGTAGTCCCTAGCAGAGTCTCCATTTTTGTAGACACTTACAAAAATGAGAAAAATTATTGTCTTTTCTTATTTATGCAAGACACTACAAATCGAGTACACCTGAGAGATCCTGTACTGAGAATCCCCGAGTACAAAAATAATTCTGGGAAATGGAATGATGGAGATCGAGCGACAATTGCTCCTTTACTCCGTTGACACCCCGATTTACAAAAGTGGAAGAAAACCTAAGAAAATTACTAACTCTCGGGTCACAGGCAAGAATGATAGCAATTTGGCTCCGAAAGTCTCTCTGTTCTGTTCATTTGTAGAGGCATATGTCCTCTATTTATTGGTCAAACCGATTTTGATAATTGACTTAAACTCTGAACTTGATATAAAAAGAAACAAGTGCACATATTTCGTCTTCGCTGACTTTTCACATTTATTTTGTATTTTTCTTTTATTGAGTCTAGATTATTTTGTGAGTCGGGATCACTGGCATTTAGAAGTTTATTCCTAAAACCTAACCTTGATCCATTTTTTTGACGCAAATTAAACCCAAATTAAACCCATATCTAAAAGCCTAAACCAACTCAGGTTGACCAGGATTCTTGGTAACCGAACTCGGCCAGAGTTCTGCCCGAACTCTGACCGAACTCGGTCACCTGGAATCACTCCTGGTCAGCAACTTTCCCTATTGTTTTGGATCACCAACGTTCAAAAATATGAACGTTAGCCTACCGAGTTCTGCCCGAATTCTCTCTCAAAATTACCTATAAAAAGAGAAGAAATTCCTATTTCTATGCACTCATTCATTCTTCATCTTCTCTATACAATCCTAAGCTTTCTATTCAAGTTACAGAGCTTCAATCTTCAAATCCCCAAGACAACTCCCATTCTTCTAGTGTAGGTGGTTTCCGATAGGAGTATTCGAGTTGTACAAGCTTGGAGTATAAAAGCTTTTCTCAGAAAAAGTGTTGTTGAAGTTTAATCGTGGGCTTCGGATAAAAATACGACGGTGTTGAAGTTGGCGTGTTCTTCGGAGTAAGGAATGTGGTGTAATCTCTATTCAAAATAGTGGATTATAGCGAGCAAGAGTTCTCGCGAACTGGACTAGTCCTCTTAGAGGGAAACCAATATAAACCTACTGTCTCTGCGTATTGCTTTCTTGTCTCCACTACTTAATTGCTTTACTTGCATTTACATTTATATTTCTGTTTCACCTGCTTAGATAATTTAGTTCTGATACCAATTATTTTCCGCTGCACTCTATTCACCCCCTCTAGAGGTGCCATCGATCCTACAATTGGTATCATAGCACAATTATCTTTAGTCTGAATTTACACTCCTTGAGATATGACATCCCTATATCCAAGAAATAGTGAAGGCCAATCAACAAATAGGCCACCCCTATTTGATGGCACAAACTACACGTATTGGAAGACACGTGATTTCGATTTATGGTCGATTGTCATAAGTGGTTATAAGAAACCATTACCTATTACGGTGGATGGCGAACTCATCGAGAAACCATTTGACAAATATACTGACAGTGAAAAGAAACAAGCTAGTCTTGATGCAAAAGCCATCAATGCTTTATTTTGTGCTGTAGATAGAACTGCGTTCAATAGAGTTTCTACATGTGTCACGTCAAACAAGGTTTGAAAACTTCTTGAGGTGTTACGACCCGCACCCACCGTGAGGGTACGAGTACGTAACAGCGCCCAGCCTACGCCGCAGTGTCGGCGGTAGAAAGCTGTTCTAGGTCATGAATTCTAACTACATAACATGAATATACCCTCCAAAGGAGGCCAGCACAGAGGTACAACTCAATCACAATCTAAGGTAGAATGTAGCACGATGGAAATAGATAAGAAATCCTCAACTGAGGTATAGCTGAAAGAAATAACAAGTCTCAACATCTCTACAATATACAACTCTGAAACAAAGACAACAGCTAAACATGAAAAGAAATAGTCTAAGTTATCTACACTATACAAGGTATCATCCTGAGCAGCTGCCTGAACCTCCCCAAGGGTCCAGGTCGCGAGTGTCATCTAGGCAAGCTCCAAGTAAGGGGGTGCATGGTTCCTCATCATCCTCTGTAAAATTTTCAACAGGTCCAGTCAGGACGGGAGCGAGCACAGTACATCTCAACAGTTCATAGCAGGTTAGAAAATATAATCATGCAGTAAAGTAAGATATAGATACTGAAGGAAATGCAGTATGTAAACAGAGAGAGAACTATAATAGAAATATCTACTAATAGTAGAGAGCTACCAGTGACTAGTGATTTAGAGTACAAAGTCGACATGTGAACGGCTTGATTTGTACATGGCTATACTAAAGAGGCGTACATGGCTATTCTACTTTGGAAATTGTTCACATGGCTATTTATACTCCCCCGTACCCCTAACTAATACACAAGGATCCAAACAAGTTATGTTACGTACATGCTTCTATGTAACAGCCTCCGAAGGGTGATAAGCCTCCGAATGGTGATAAGCCCCCAAAGGGTGATATGCCCCAAAAGGGTGATAAGCCCCCAAAGGGTGATATTCCCCCAAAGGGTGGTAAGCCTCCGAAAGGTGATAAGCCTCCGAAAGGTGATACATAGTAGTCCCAAAAATGGGGATTCTGATAGACCCAATAAATGGGATAAGGATTCAAAGAAGACTCTGTGATCAAATGAGTATATGTCACAAGTGATCAAAGAACCAAAGAAGCATATGATACGCTATGTAAGTGAAACGCACAGAACATAGAGTACCCGATGCTCCCTGAAGGGATAACATCTCAAGAAAGATTCGTATAGTACTAATCCGTGTGACCAACGTGACAGTATCAAGTAAAGTAATTTAATGCAGGAAATAATTCTAAGCAGGATATGAAATGATCAGAGAATGTACTCGTCTGGTATCTGAATAGCTGTGAAAATGCACTATCCGAGATGAGGTACCTGGCTCCCAGCTAGAGCAACACAAGTCACAACAAGTCCAAAATGGCAATAATATGAACTACGATGCGTTCTACATGAATCTAGGTCAATCTAGACCAAAGTCAACTCTTGGTCAACTCTGGTCAACCCTAGAAGTCAAACTAGGTCAACCAAGTCAAACCTATGTCAAACTAGTCTACACTAGGCTAACAAGGCTATTCTAAGTCTAACTAGACTACACAAGTCAAATCTAGGCCCACTAGGCATACCATGCCATAGGCTAAAAGACTAGGCCATGGGCCAATAGGCTAAGCCAAGTCTAAACAACCTACAAAATATCTATACACATAACACATGTATACATATATCATATCACATATTATCCCATTTATATATGCATTACATTATGACATAATGTATCCCATACTCTATAACATAACATATCACATGGTATCATATATATATACATTTCACACATTATATAAAAAAAATATATATAACTAATATATATAGGTACAATACTATGATATGTTATATAGGTTACAAGTATATATAATAATACATATATTGTATATCTATAGGGATTAGAGAGGGGACACATGAGTGTGTGTGTGTATCATAACATGAGTGTGTGGGCTTGTGTGTACATAGGCATGTGTTTGTGTGTGTGAGTGGCTAGAGGGAACATGAGAGTGTTGTGCTAGGCTAGAGAGTGAGGGTGTGTGAATGTGAGGGTGTGTGTGTAGGGGATCAAAACAGTCCACACAACCAATTCCCAGATTTCAGTCCATAATAACATTTCCAGATTTCACACATTACCAAACTTCATTCAGATTTTAGTTTTATAACAGTTCAAAAACTCAGTAAAACAGTTTAAACCCACACCTATATGCATTGAATACCACATAACAGTTTTCCCCAAATCAATACACAGTTTTCACATTGAAACTATCATGAAATCGTCAGTTTTTGACAGGAAAAATAATAGAGTGTGTATGTGAATGAGTGACTGTGATTTGTGTGTGTGTTTACATACAGTTCACTCCTATGTGTCAATCTCAGTTTACTCATGTGGGTGTTCTCTTTTGACAGGAAAATTGTGTGGCATAAGAGAGTGTATGAGAGTGATGTGAGAGTGATGTGAATGTGTCCTTGTGTACAGTGAGTGGTATAGGAAATCAGTGAGTGTCACATAGATATAGGAATTATAGATACCTGTGTGTGTGTGTGTGTGTGCAATTGGAGAATGGGATCAACAGTGCACTAGAAAACAGTGAACAAACATGGCTATTAGCATTTAAATTAGTTCAAGAGAAGGAAATCAAGACAATAAAACCTATCCAACTAAACCTGTTCTCAGGTTTGAAACTCCTGTGAAGAAATGAAGATAAATTCTCAGTTTTAACCCTCCCATACATTTCAGATTTAGAAGTGAACACCCCCCTCCATTTCAGTAAAACAGTCCAAAAAATCCTATAGGAATTTCTCAGTTACATTGAATGAGAACTCAGGTTTTACATGTTAAACATACAGTTATCATATCATTCAGACCCTAATGTTAATCTAACAGTTCATAATATTTAACATATCAACTCAAACCAAACAAAGAGTTTAAAAACAGCCCCTAAAATGTAAACTCTGATTTATGAATCAAAACACAATCAAATCACCCAAATCTCAACACACTATTAGAATTTACATAGGTGAACCTGTTAGGCATTTAGTAACATGTAATTAACTGTGCTAAATGGGTTTAAAATGATGACAATCTCAATTTCAAAATCTGGACAGAAATTTAGGAATGGCCTGATACATGGTTTCAGCATAACATAGGAAATGAGGAATTAATAATCAAAATAATTTAAAACCCTAATACAGAGGTTGGTAATAAAAGTACATAATATACACATGCTACACAAGTGGTTTGTGTCCACAAAAGTGGACACAAACGTGTCCAACAAATTTAAAAACACAAAACAGTAAAACTGTGCACACAGAGAAACTAATTATTGTGTACGTATTTACGACTCTCGTGTGCACGACACGACACGACACAACCCATGAGGTTGTGTCCCAGTGTCAACCTAGACTAGGGATATCGATTGGACACCCTGAATCGTGTCCAAGCCGCGTGTGCACGTCACGACACGCGCGTATCAGTGCACGTTTCCAACCGAAACTGCACAGCGTAAAAATCAGTGCACGTGTTCGTGCGTGTCCGACACGACACGTGGGGCCCTGAAACATGGGGAGCCCCGTGTCAGTGTCAGCCCCCAATCGTGTGTCATGTCCCACGCATCGGGGTGGCGTATCCGTGTCGCAGTGACCCCCGAAGTGCAGGGTAGGCACTGTGCCCGCGCGTGCGACCGTGTCCGCGAGTCCATTTCGACTCGGACACGACTCAAATCCATCTCAGTCAAGCACAGTCGTGTTAGCGACAACAAAATAAGAATTTCCATTCAAACAAAATTCGAAAATTCGAACGAAATGCCACAAATGGCATTTCGTCGAACACCTGCACTGTCACTGATACGTGTCCGATACGGACACGTACAGGACATAAAACTTGGGAAACCCTATACCTACAAAATTAGGACTCCTAGGGCTAGATGAATATGCAATTTAAACCTAGTTTTAATGGGTGGAATAGAATGTACCTATTGGTTGTTCTTCACACAAAAAGTCTCTTCCAAGGAGTTCTTCAAAGCCACCCCAAATTCCCAAATTGATGCAAATCTGAGATTTGACTCCACCATCGGCAAGGAAACATTAATTAGATCATGATGAAAGAAACTCCAATCAAAAAGGAGGTCCTATTGATTAAACTAGGAAGGAATTAAAGGAGACTCACCTATTTCCTTAAGAAATGAAGAGCTATTAAAGAAAGAGGCACAAATCTCCATAGAGACATTATATAGGCAAGGGGGGAGGTCTCTTGGCTGGTCATAATAGTTAGGGTTAGGGTTTTGGGATTAAATCCAAGGGCTCTCATCCCATCTAGTATATTCAATGGTCAAAATCAAGGTCCCTCCTTTAATCAAGTTGCAACCTAGTTTATTCTAACTAGTCATGACTAACCATGACCAATCAAATTCTAACTTAGTCTAACCATGACTAACTAGGACTAACCTAGGTTAGGTCAATTCTAGGTTGGGGCTAATAACAATCACATGGCAAATTAATTAAATAATAATAAATCACACCATCTAATATAATATATATTAATTTCCAAATAATTATAATAAATTCAAATAAATTCAAGATAACCAAAATACCCTCAAGCTAATTGTACTAAACAAAATCTCTACCCACATGGTTAGGCTCTAGGGCAGACAGTCGCTACGGCTTCACTAGCTGCAAACCAAATCACAAGTCATGAATTTAAATAGTTTAAAATTAATTAAAAATCACTAAAAATTCTAATGTGAAATAAATATCATTAAATAATAATTATAATTACAAAATTTCAAAATTACCCTCTTCTGGAAAACTGGGTGTTACAATCCTACCCACCTTATAAAAATTTCATCCTCGAAATTAAGATGGTAGCAGTCCTTCTAGGTCAAACACCCCACAATCAAAGTCTCAAACATACCGTCAGATAATCATATGCGTCTGTCCAAAATCATGATACTCAGAATCTTCGTCGTGCTAGTGAGCAAGGCTACGATAATCACAGAGTCCTCGACTAAGGCACGTACCTCTAGAATCATGGTATTTAAAATTTTCGTATTGCTGCATGCTTGGCAGCGAAAACCTTAAATTCCTACACCCGAGAAATACGTCCTAAATCTGACTATATGTCCTCACTATGCTAGCTAAACACGACTATCGAAGATTCTAGATTCCATAACTGGGTGACCTAGCCCATATGATTTATCTCAGAAGAAATCAAACATAACACAAGAATAACAGGAAAAAATTGATAAATCAACAAGGAACAGAAGGAATCGAAATTTCAAGGTAGTTATAAGAGGCAATTGCAGAATTCGAGTCAAAAGAACGGAACCTGCAACTAGATCTCCAACGGCCTGAGCATCCTCGACTATCCTGGCGAAAGCTCGCCCTTGCTGGCCTCTCCTGGCCTGCTGCTGATGCTGCATGTACCTCCGCTGATGAGTCGGTAAGGGTAATCCCGTCTGCTGGTCTACCGGAGCCCTAGCTCCTGCTCCCTGAACTGTCTGTCCCGATGACTCGGGACACTCTCTCAGGCGATGATCGGATCCTCCGCAAAGCAAACATCTGCCCAGCCACTTCCGACATTCGCCCCAACCATGCCCTAGTCTCTTACAGAAGGGGTAAATAATAACTAGCTGCTGTTCCGGGGCCTGCTGCTGCCTCTGTGGCTGCTGCGTCTGCTGAAAGGGTACACGGTCCTAAAACTGCCACTGCTGAAGGTAGACCCTCGGCTACTGATACTGCTACTGGAACTGCTGCTGAATCTGCAAACGGGGCACCTGCTGCTGAATCTGCAGGTGGGGCCTCTTAGCCGGTCCCGTACTGCCACTAGCTCCCTGAGTATCTCGCATCCTCTTCTCCTTCAGCCCAAGATCGTCCTCCGCTGTCATGGCTCCTACCAGAATCTGTTCGAAAGTGGCGTCACGGTCGCTCTTGGTATATGACTTGATTTCCCTGATCAAACTCCTGCGGAACCTCCTCGCCTTCCCGACCTCGGTAAGATCCTCGATGAATCTGCTCAAACGGCTGAACTCTCTAGTATACTCCTCAACGGTCTGGTTCCCCTGAACCAAACTCTCGAACTACGCCTCCAGAGCCCGGAGTGCTGTATCAGGAAAGAATTTCTCCTTGAATAGTTTCTTGAATGTTGCCCAAGTCTGACCGGCTGTACCAACCCTCGGGTCCGTCTAGTACCAGGTACGGGCCAAGTCCTGCATCTGACTGGCGGCTGCCTCGATCTGTAATCCTGCTGGTATCTGTGCCAATCGAAATATCTCCTCAATATGCTCTATCCAATCGTCAGCGTATATGATACCCTCTGTACCCTTGAAGTCTCGGGGTCCCATCTTCTTGAAGGAATAGATATCTGGAGTCCTCGGCTGATACGGCTGCATCTGGCCTCCCTGTGGCTGAGTAGCCACCAGCTCTACTGTCGTCCTGACCAACTGGTGAGTATCTTGTATGCTCTGTCGGATATCAGCAGACTGGCTCTGCTGTATCTGTTGCTGAAACTCCATGAATCGCTGGAAGAGGATAAACATCTGAGCCGCATCCACTGTCCCTAAAGGTAACTGCTGCTGGTACATATCTGGAATGACGGGGATGTTGGCCCATTGGTCATATGGTCAACCTGATTTTAATAATTTGATCAAAACTCTGTCTGGATATACAAAACTTGTTGGGACATTCTCAGCCTCTTGGACATAAGCAAGATTGGATATTCACTTCGTTCAAGACTGAAGATCTGTTTGCCTACTTGAGTCTGTATTTCCTATGCAATATAATTTTCTTTTTATTTGAGTCTAGGAATACATTGTACACCAGTCGTACTGGCAAATAGGCTATTCCCAAAATAGTTCAAAATGTTTTTAAAATGACCTATCAAATTGTTTACAAAAAGGTTTTCAAAAAGGTTTTTCAAAAATCACCAAAACCTATTTTAAAAACCCTAACCTAACCCTGACAGAACTCGGCCAGAGTTCGGCCAGAGTTTGGTTGGTGGCCGTTTTGATTTTGAATTCTCTGGAACTTGGTCCTCCTGCAGTTGCAGATTTGACCGAGATTTGCTCATCGAGTTCTGCCCGAATTCTGCCCGAATTCTGACAGAGTTCTCCCTTTAGAAATCCTATAAATAGAGAAGTATTTCGATCATTTCAAATCACTCATTCACTTTCAATCTTCTCTCTATCTAAAGCTTTCTATCTTCCGAAGAGTTTTCTAGAGCTTTCATTTTCAGATCCCAAGCCAGTTACAATCCTCTAGTCGATTTGCCAGTGCGGTACGGTCTAGAAGTTTCTGAGAGATTGTAATCAGAAGGCTTGATTGAAGAATACCTCTTCATATTTGAAGTTGGACGAGTTCTTCGTATCAAAGCTCGCGTTGTAGAAGTTGCAAGGACTTCGTAAGAAAACTTGCGGTTTTTCCTATAGTGGATTCAAACTGGTAGCAAGAGTTCTACCGACTGGATTAGTCCTCAACAGAGGGATACCAGTATACATCGCTGTCTTTGCGTTTGCTTTCTGAACTCTGCCTTTACTTTATTTCATCTGTGATTATATACTGTGATTGTGTTGCTAACCTTTTTTAATTAGCATTATTCCGCTGCCAACTCTATTCACCCCCCTCTAGAGTATTACGCTTTACTATATCGTTCCTACAATTGGTATCAGAGCGGGTGTTACAGGTAAAGCAAGGTAAAAGTACTATTATTTATTCATTATTTATTAGATCACAGCACATCACATGGCTACTATGAAATTCACAAGTGAAGGTCAGGCCACAAACAGACCTCCTCTGTTTGATGGTACTAACTACACTTATTGGAAAACACGGATGAGTTTCTTCTTAAAGTCTCTTGATTTTGACTTATGGGCTATTGTTCTTGATGGCTATCAGAAGCCATCTCGTATAAATGTCGAGGGTGTTTTAGTTGAAAAACCCCAAAACAGTTATACAGAGGAAGAAAAGAAAAAGGCCAGTCTTGACGCACGTGCCATTAATGCTCTTTTTTGTGCCTTAGACAGAACAGAATTTAACAGGGTATCTATATGCACAACGACAAATGGTGTATGGAAGCTTCTCGAAGTTACACATGAAGGCACGACTCAAGTCAAGGAGTCAAAAGTCAGCAGACTTACTCAAGAGTATGAGGCGTTCAAAATGAAGCCAAATAAAACAGTCACACAAATGTTCGAGAGGTTCTTGGATATTGTAAACCCTTTGTCCTCCTTAGGCAAAGAATACAGTAACCACAAAAAGATTCGCAAACTCCTGCGAGCTCTCACCAAGAACTGGATTCCGAAGGCTACAGCTATCATTGAAGGAAACGACCTCACCACAATGTCACTTGAAGTACTCATGGGTAAGCTACTCACTCATGAACTGGATCTACAAGATTTTGAAGAGCCTGCACCAAAGGAGAAGACTATCGCCCTCAAGGCTCAGCACAGAAAAGCTGCTGAAGATGACTCAGACAGCAGTGGATCTGACGCTGAAGATCAAGCACTCCTAGCAAGGAAGTTCAAAAGATTCATGAGACGTAAGAAAAGAGTCAAAGAGAACAACAACAACAACTGGTACCAAGAAGATGCTGTCTGCTATGGCTGCAAGAAGAAGGAACATATGAAGAAGGACTGTCCCATCAACTCATCATCGAGCAAGAAGAACAACAGGTATGAAAAAGGCAACCTGAAGAGATCAACATCCCGGAAATATGCCAACACCAGCATATGGCATGAAAGTGAAGCCAGCGACTCAGAAGACGAACATTCAGAGGACGCTGCAAACATCTGCTTCATGGCAGTTGATCAGGTACCTACTGAACCTGTAGAAACATATGATGACTTTACCTTTGAGCAATTAGGAGATGCCTTCAGTGACCTGATGCTTGACTACAGGAAACTGCGTAGTAAATATCAAACCGCTAAGAAGGTACTCAAAGAGTACAAAGGAGAAATAGGAAGACTTACTGACCTACTAGCTGAGGTTAGAACTAGTGTTAGTGAGTCTGGTGAGCTTTCCTCTATAAAGCTCTTATTACACGAGACTAAACAGTCATCCGAAGAGAAAGATTAGATTATAGACCAATTGAGAGAAGATCTTTCAAAAGAAAAGAAAAGTCTTCAATCTGCACAAATCAGAATGGAATCACTCACTTCTGATTATACTAAGTTATATGACACTTCCAAAAGGTTAGAAATTAGGTTAGGAAAACAGCCTGAGCCTGCTGCTTCCTATCCTAACACGTGTCACTTACCGAAAATTCGGAACATTCCCAAGCCAAACACTGTCAGACCAAACCATATAAAACCTTTACCCCAAAAGGTTAAGCCTAAACATGATCATAGGTATGCATTCTTCTATACTAGAAAACCTAAACCTACCAACCATGCACATCACTCTGCTTTCAACACTCAACATGCACAATGTCATTATTGTGGCCTCATTGGTCATATTTCATCTGCATGTAGAATGAGAAAGCTAGTTGATTTAAATATTTATGCTTGGATACCTAAAGCTAACAATTCAGGACCCTACAAGAAATGGGTACCAAGAGTTTCATCTGCAAACTGTTTTGTAGGTGGAATACCCTTCACATGCTAGAAGCAAATGGATCCTCGACAGCGGTTGCTCACGGCATATGACCGGTGACGCTACTCTATTTGCAACACTGTCGAAGAAGAAGAAGGAAGGTTATGTTTCCTTCGGTAATAATTTAAAAGGGTATATTATTGGTATCGGTGATGTTGGTAAATCTCCCTATCCCGTGATTAAAGATGTCTGTCTGGTTACCGAGTTGAAACATAATCTGCTCAGCATAAGTCATCTAGCTGATCATGGTTATGGTATCAACTTTGGCAAAGACAAATGTACTATAGTTGATAGCTCAACTGGTAGTACTATCTTTGAAGGAATCAGGGAAGACAATATATATGTTTTCTATCTATTGGAAGAAGCTAACATTTCAGTAGATGCTTAATGGCCAAAAATGATGAGAGTCATTTGTGGCATATGAGACTCGGTCATGCAAACATGGATACAATTTCAAGATTATCCACAAAGAAGTTAGTACACGGTTTACCGGACATAACATTCAAGAAGGATTCGGTATGCAGCCAATGCGAAAAGAACAAGGCTACCAGATCCACATTCAAGTCTATAAACGCAGTATGTACTACTAGACCTCTACAATTGCTACACATGGATTTATTCGGTCCTAGCAGAGTTGCTAGCCTCGGAGGTAAATTATATGCATTTGTAATTGTAGATGATTTTTCTAGATACACGTGGGTATATTTCTTGACTCGCAAGAATGACGCATTATCCGAATTTGTCGCCTTTTGCAAGAAAGTACAAAATAAAAAAGGTTACATGATCACTCGTATTAGAAGCGATCATGGAGGTAAATTCGAGAATGCTGATTTCGAGCAATTTTGTGACACACACGGTTTTATACACGAGTTCTCCTGCCCTAGAACTCCACAACAAAATGGAGTTGTGGAACGTAAGAACAGAACTCTAACCGAAATGGCCAGAGTAATGTTAAATCAATTTAGCCTACCCAAATACTTCTGGGCTGAAGCTGTCAATACAGCTTTCTTTGTGCTCAATAGAGTTCTAATTCGACCCAAATCGAAGAAGACTCCATTTGAGTTATGGTTTGATAGAATTCCTTCAGTTTCATATTTTAAGATATTTGGCTGTAAGTGCTTTATTCTTAATACTAAAGACAATTTGGGAAAGTTTGACGAAAAGGCCGATGAAGGTATATTTTTAGGTTATGCGGCCAAGAGCAAAGGATACAGAATCTTCAACAAACGTACCATGATCATCGAAGAGTCAATCAACGTCACTTTTGATGAAATGAACCAAATGACACTCGATGACAGTGATGAAGATCTGCCTACATCAAGCTCAACATCAGCTGAACCTGAACCAAGCTCTGCACAAGCTGAACCCCCTAGAGGAGATCCAGGAACCAGCTACCTACAGAGTCTACCGAAAAGGTTAAAATTCACAGCTGATCATCCACAAGATTTGGTAATTGGTGACATTACCAAAGGAGTAAGCACTCGATCATCCAGTAGAGATATTATTTCTAGTGTTGCATTTATTTCACAGCTAGAACCTAAATCTATTGATGAAGCATGTAGTGATAGTTTCTGGATAGATGCCATGCAAGAGGAATTGAACCAATTCGAACGGAATCAAGTTTGGGAAATTGTTCCCAAGCCTATTGATCATCCGGTCATTGGCACCCGTTGGGTATTCCGAAACAAACTGAATGCGGATGGTTTAGTAACTCGTAACAAGGCTCGACTCGCAGCTCAAGGATACAATCAAGAAGAGGGTATCGACTACGATGAGACTTATGCCCCAGTTGCGAGATTAGAATCCATTCGTAAGTTATGTGCATTTGCATATTTTCATGATTTTAAACTTTTTCAAATGGATGTAAAAAGTGCTTTTCTAAATGGATTTATAAAAGAAGAAGTTTTTGTAGCACAACCTCCGGGTTTCACGGATTTCAAAAATCCTGACCATGTTTTCAAGTTGAAGAAAGCCTTATACGGTTTGAAACAAGCCCCTCGTACTTGGTATGATCGTCTAAGCTCTTTTCTACTTGACAACGGTTTTACAAAAGGAAAGGTTGACACTACACTTTTTATTAAATCTTTTAATGGCAAGCTGCTTTTAATTCAGATCTATGTTGATGATATCATATTTGGATCCACTGATGAATCTCTTTGTCAAGAATTCTCTAAGTGTATACAGAATGAGTTTGAGATGAGCATGATGGGAGAGCTGAAATTCTTTCTTGGATTGCAAATCAAACAAACCGACAATGGGACGTTCATTAATCAAGCCAAGTACACAAAAGATTTGCTAAAGAAGTTTGATCTGGACAATGTCAAACCTATTGGCACTCCGATGGCAACTTCAACAAAGCTTGATTCTGACGAACAAGGCAAGCCAGTCGACACACGTAAGTATCGAGGTATGATTGATAGTTTACTTTACTTAACTGCTATTCGTCCAGATATAATGTTTAGTGTTTGCTTGTGTGCACGTTTTCAAGCTAACCTAAAGGAATCATATCTGTCTGCAGTTAAGCGTATCTTCCGATACCTTAAAGGCACTTCTTCTGTCGGCTTGTGGTATCCCAAATCCAAATCCTTTGACCTTATTGGTTATTCGGATGCAGATTTTGCTGGATGCAAGGTTGATAGAAAAAGTACTAGCGGTACATGTCATTTCTTAGGCAAGGCTCTAGTCTCTTGGTTTAGTAAAAAGCAAAATTCTGTAGCCTTATCAACAACAGAGGCTGAGTACATCGCCGCAGGACGTTGTTGTGCTCAGATTTTGTGGATGAAACAAACCTTAGAAGACTTTGATTTATTTTACACACATATTCCCATTTTCTGTGATAACACTAGCACCATTAATTTGACTAAGAATCCTGTATGTCACTCTCGTTCTAAACATATCGAGGTTCGGCATCATTTTCTTAGAGATCATCATCAAAATGGAGATATAAACCTTGTATACATAGATACTGATAATCAATTAGCTGACATCTTCACTAAACCTCTAGCGGAAGATCGCTTCAATTATTTACGTCGAGAATTAGGAATTTTGGACGTCAATAATATTAATTGATGTTATTTTATGATTGTATATCATTATGCAAAAACTGTGTTAGAGACAAGCTAATAAAGAGTCTGTCTGTCACCACAACTACGGTTGAAGCGAAGCGGTATTTAAGAGTTCCCCGGTGAACCTCCGCCAGCTGGGACAGTACTCCTACAGCTAATCTGAGACAGCTGCTGTGTAACGATATTTAACTCATAAAATATTATTAATTATGTTATTTGAAAGCTAAAATAACTAATCTTTGAATTAAATATTTGAAACGAGTCAATGAAAAAGAAGTAGCAAAATCAACTTGAAAGAACCCTAGGCGAATTCGGCCAGAACTCTGACCGAATTCGACCCGAGTTCGGTTGAGGGTATCTGCGTATATATCCAGAACCCGAGAGCTCCTTCTCTTCCATTGCTTCCATATTTCCAACCAGCAGCTACAGCCGCCCGAAAATCCTCCAAACCCTAGGTATTCACCAACCCATTGCTCCCTATCTACTTGGTGAAATCCTTCCAAACTTTGGAATCGTGCGGAGATCATCCTTCTCTACAACATATCTTATTTTTGTGAGGTATAACTCTCTCTTTCTACACTTTCAAATTTGTGCTTATTTATTTCAATGGCACCTAGTTTTAATCCGTCTAAGAGGAAGAAGACTACTCCTAGTGAGGAAGGGTCCTCTTCGAATCCTCACACGGATTCTTTGTTTTCGCCAGTCCAAAAGAACGACGGTGCTTTCGATGGGTTTTTCTTTCAAACCCTCGATCAAGCTTTATTATGGTACGGTGACTTTTCCACCCGATCCATATGCAGCGGCGCTCCGGTTAAATGGACGGTATTTCCTGACCATCGTCACTTATTTGAGGCATTAGGGTTACATTTGCTTGTTAAACTGTGCTTCCCAATTGCTACTAATGCCATTAGATTGTTCTATTGCAATCTCGTAGTTAATACTTTTGACGTGAGTACACGTGTTGGAGGCATAGATATTGAGTTCAATGATGTCCTCCTAGCGGAGATTCTTGGAATTTCCAATGAAGGTGAACCGCTAGTTGATATCACGGAATTCGAGTTTCCCGAAGGCACTACACTCACGAGTTTCAAAACGGAACTTTGTGCTCCTGACAGAGTACGTTCTGGAAAGTTTAAGGCTAACAACCTTAACTTGTTTAACTACGAATTGCATCGCATCATCTACTCTACTCTACTTCCTAAATCCACTTCCAAGGATGATGTGACTTTGCTTGAGCTGTCCGCTATGTATCATCTTATCAAGGGGATTCCTTTTTCCGTCCCCAAGACTATTATTCAGATGATGGGACGTTATCGTGCAAGAGATCGAAATCTCTCTTACGCGATGATTCTTCCTCGTATTTTCAGCGCTTCGACATCGATCTATCGACTTGTACTCAGGACTCTGAGCCCAAGTTACTCCAGCTTTCTCGTTGCAGCCGGACTGCTTCAGCTACACCTCCTGCTCCTCCTACTGCACCATCTCCACCACATCAGTCGTATGCTATGACTTTTGAGGGCATACATCAGCACCTATCTGCTTTGCACGTCTCGATGACGGACATGGCTCGCGAGCGTGAGTTCCGCGATGTCACCCGTTACCAGGCGATGGCAAACTCCTTGGCCGATCTGCGTTTTGCACAGACTGGTCACTCTGCCGCTTCCATCCCTCGAGATCCAGCTTTTTCGGGTTACCGCTGTGAGGATGAGGCTGTCCATGCCTACTTCCAGCCCGGTAACGCCTATGATTGGTATCGTGCTCCTCGAGATTATGTTGGCGAGTTCTATGCTGGCACCCCTACTCATCCTACTGGCGCTGGTACTTCTGGTGCTGGTACTTCCGGTCATGCTGGCCGTGCTGCTGATGATATTGATGAGGATAGTGATGATGAGATCTGATCTGATTACTAGTGACATTCTACTGTATACTTGGAAATGCTCCGACATTCCAAGTTTTTATCATTTACTTTTTGATTAGTACTTTGTAGTTTGCTATCAGTATTTCTTTTTCATGGACATGTTTATGATGTTTCATTTATGACATCTCAGTTTAGTTCAGCATTTTGTTTAGCACTATTTTCTTATATTGCTTTTCATTTTTAAACTGTCTGTGAAATAGCATGCCTGAGATTTTTTTTATGCAATACATGCTTGTGATGATAAATTTCTCTAATTATTTACTGTATCTTTTATTTTTGTTTTCTCACTGTTTGTTACTTATGCATTGATTGCGGGGGAGTCTTCTGCATTTCATGCGGGGGAGCCTTCTCTTGTACAACTATTTTGCTAAGTGACAAAGGGGGAGAAAATTAAAATGATCTAACATTTTTTTTGAGTTGAATACAGGTTATGAACAATTTTTCACCTTTTGATATTTTTTCGAACTAGCTTATTGTTATATCATTCATAGTTTGTCAATTATCAAAATGGGGGAGATTGTTGGCCCATTGGTCATATGGTCAACCTGATTTTAATAATTTGATCAAAACTCTGTCTGGATATACAAAGCTTGTTGGGACATTCTCAGCCTCTTGGACATAAGCAAGATTGGATATTCACTTCGTTCAAGACTGAAGATCTGTTTGCCTACTTGAGTCTGTATTTCCTATGCAATGTAATTTTCTTTTTATTTGAGTCTAGGAATACATTGTACACCGAGTCCTACTGGCAAATAGGCTATTCCCAAAATAGTTCAAAATGTTTTTAAAATGACCTATCAAATTGTTTACAAAAAGGTTTTCAAAAAGGTTTTTCAAAAATCACCAAAACCTATTTTAAAAACCCTAACCTAACCCTGACAGAACTCGGCCAGAGTTCGGCCAGAGTTCGGTTGGTGGCCGTTTTGATTTTGAATTCTCTGGAACTTGGTCCTCCTGCAGTTGCGGATTTGACCGAGATTTGCTCATCGAGTTCTGCCCGAATTCTGCCCGAATTCTGACAGAGTTCTCCCTTTGGAAATCCTATAAATAGAGAAGTATTTCGATCATTTCAAATCACTCATTCACTTTCAATCTTCTCTCTATCTAAAGCTTTCTATCTTCCAAAGAGTTTTCTAGAGCTTTCATTTTCAGATCCCAAGCCAGTTACAATCCTCTAGTCGATTTGCCAGTGCGGTACGGTCTAGAAGTTTCTGAGAGATTGTAATCAGAAGGCTTGATTGAAGAATACCTCTTCACATTTGAAGTTGGACGAGTTCTTCGTATCAAAGCTCGCGTTGTAGAAGTTGCAAGGACTTCGTAAGAAAACTTGCAGTTTTTCCTATAGTAGATTCAAACTGGTAGCAAGAGTTCTACCGACTGGATTAGTCCTCAACAGAGGGATACCAGTATACATCGCTGTCTTTGCGTTTGCTTTCTGAACTCTGCCTTTACTTTTTTTCATCTGTGATTATATACTGTGATTGTGTTGCTAACCTTTTTTAATTAGCATTATTCCGCTGCCAACTCTATTCACCCCCCTCTAGAGTATTACGCTTTACTATATCGTTCCTACAGGGGAAAAACCTCCGGACAGGTGGAGGTGCACTCCCAAAAGCTGCAGAAGCTCCTATGTGAGCAGAAATAGGGGGTGCTGTGGTCCCAGCGTCCACGATCAGGCGAAGGGTGGTAGGCCTCTCACCAGCGTCTGCTGGGCCAGAGCGATACGATCGTGTCTCAATCACCATCCTGGATACAGATCAAACAAGGAATCAATACTGAGATAGAATCGATAATTCAAGGGAGAACAGTTATCCAAGGAAGCAAATTTTCAACAAGAATTTAGATGGCAGGAATCCAGTTAAGAGTTTTTCCTAATGTGATTGAGTACCTCAAAATATCCTAATCCTACTGCAGGCTGTAGTGGTACTCTAGTTCGAATACCACTACACAAACTCGACCTGCATGGGCCACCACTAAAAACGTGTCACGACCCGCACCCACCGTGAGGGTACGAGTACGTAACAGCGCCCAGCCTACGTCGCAGTGTTGGCGGTAGAACGCTGTTCTAGGTCATGAATTCTAACTACATAACATGAATATACCCTCCAAAGGAGGCCAGCACAGAGGTACAACTCAATCACAATCTAAGGTAGAATGTAGCACGATGGAAATAGATAAGAAATCCTCAACTAAGGTACAGCAGAAAGAAATAACAAGTCTCAACATCTCTACAATATACAACTTTTAAACAAAGACAATAGCTAAACATAAAAAGAAATAGTCTAAGCTATCTACACTATACAAGGTATCATCCTGAGCAGCTGCCTGAACCTCCCCAGGGGTCCAGGTCGCGAGTGTCATCTAGGCAAGCTCCAAGTAAGGGGGTGCATGGTTCCTCATCATCCTCTGTAAAATTTTCAACAGGTCCAGTCAGGACGGGAGTGAGCACAGTACATCTCAACAGTTCATAGCAGGTTAGAAAATATAATCATGCAGTAAAGTAAGATATAGATACTGAAGGAAATGCAGTATGTAAACAGAGAGAGAACTGTAATAGAAATATCTACTAATAGTAGAGAGCTACCAGTGACTAGTGATTTAGAGTACAAAGTCGACATGTGAACGGCTTGATTTGTACATGGCTATACTAAAGAGGCGTACATGGCTATTCGACTTTGGAAATTGTTCACATGGCTATTTATACTCTCCCGTACCCCCAACTAATACACAAGGATCCAAACAAGTTATGTTACGTACATGCTTCTATGTAACAGCCCTCGAAGGGTGATAAGCTTCCGAAAGGTGATAAGCCTCCAAAGGGTGATATACCCCCAAAGGGTGATAAGCCCCCAAAGGGTGATATGCCCCCAAAGGGTGATAAGCCTCCGAAAGGTGATAAGCCTCCGAAAGGTGATACATAGTAGTCCCAAAAATGGGGATTCTGATAGACCCAATAAATGGGATAAGGATTCAAAGAAGACTCTGTGATCATATGAGTATATGTCACAAGTGATCAAAGAACCAAAGAAGCATATGATACGCTATGTAAGTGAAACACACAGAACATAGAGTACCCGATGCTCCCTGAAGGGATAACATCTCAAGAAAGGATCCGTATAGTACTAATCCGTGTGACCAACGTGACAGTATCAAATAAAGTAATTTAATGCAGGAAATAATTCTAAGCAGGATATGAAATGATCAGAGAATGTACTCGCCTAGTATCTGAATAGCTGTGAAAATATACTGTCCGAGATGAGGTACCTGGCTCCCAGTTAGAGCAACACAAGTCACAACAAGTCCAAAATGGCAATAATATGCACTACGATGCGTTCTACATGAATCTAGGTCAATCTAGACCAAAGTCAACTCTTGGTCAACTCTGGTCAACCCTAGAAGTCAAACTAGGTCAACCAAGTCAAACCTATGTCAAACTAGTCTACACTAGGCTAACAAGGCTATTCTAAGTCTAACTAGACTACACAAGTCAAATCTAGGCCCACTAGGCATACCATGCCATAGGCAAAACGACTAGGCCATGGGCCAATAGGCTAAGCCAAGTCTAAACAACCTACAAAATATCTATACACATAACACATGTATACATATATCATATCACATATTATCCCATTTATATATGCATTACATTATGACATAATGTATCTCATACTCTATAACATAACATATCACATGGTATCATATATATATATATACATTTCACACATTATATATATATATATATATATATATAAAAAATATATATATATATATATATATATATATATATATATATATATATATATATATATATATATATATATATATATAACTAATATATATAGGTACAATACTATGATATATTATATAGGTTACAAGTATATATAACAATGCATATATTGTATATCTATAGGGATTAGAGAGGGGACACATGAGTGTGTGTGTATCATAACATGAGTGTGTGGGCTTGTGTGTACATAGGCATGTGTTTGTGTGTGTGAGTGGCTAGAGGGAACATGAGAGTGTTGTGCTAGGCTAGAGAGTGAGGGTGTGTGAATGTGAGGGTGTGTGTGTAGGGGATCAAAACAGTCCACACAACCAATTCCCATATTTCAGTCCATAATAACATTTCCAGATTTCAGACATTACCAAACTTCATTCAGATTTTAGTTTTATAACAGTTCAAAAACTCAGTAAAACAGTTTAAACCCACACCTATATGCATTGAATACCATATAACAGTTTTACCCAAATCAATACACAGTTTTCACATTGAAACTATCATAAAATCCTCAGTTTTTGACAGAAAAAATAATAGAGTGTGTATGTGAATGAGTGACTGTGATTTGTGTGTGTGTTTACATACAGTTCACTCCTATGTGTCAATCTCAGTTTACTCATGTGGGTGTTCTCAATTGACAGAAAAATTGTGTGGCATAAGAGAGTGTGTGAGAGTGATGTGAATGTGTTCTTGTGTACAGTGAGTGGTATAGGAAATCAGTGAGTGTCACATAGATATAGGAATTATAGATACCTGTGTGTGTGTGTGTGTGCAATTGGAGAATGGGATCAACAGTGCACTGGAAAACAGTGAACAAACATGGCTATTAGCATTTAAATTAGTTCAAGGAAAGGAAATCAAGACAGTAAAACCTATCCAACTAAACCTGTTCTCAGGTTTGAAACTCCTGTGAAGAAATGAAGATAAATTCTCAATTTTAACCCTTCCATACATTTCAGATTTAACAGTGAACACCCCCCATCCATTTCAGTAAAACAGTCCAAAAAATCCTATAGGAATTTCTCAGTTACATTGAATGAGAACTCAGGTTTTATATGTTAAACATACAGTTATCATATCATTCAGACCCTAATGTTAATCTAACAGTTCATAATATTTAACATATCAACTCAAACCAAACAAAGAGTTTAAAAACAGCCACTAAAATGTAAACTCTGATTTATGAATCAAAACACAATCAAATCACCCAAATCTCAACACACTATTAGAATTTACATAGGTGAACCTATTAGGCATTTAGTAACATGTAATTAACTATGCTAAATGGGTTTAAAATGATGACAATCTTAATTTCAAAATCTGGACAGAAATTCAGGAATGGCCTGATACATGGTTTCAGCATAACAGAGGAAATGAGGAATTAATAATCAAAATAATTTAAAACCCTAATACAGAGGTTGGTAATGAAAGTACATAATGTACACATGCTACACAAGTGGTTTGTGTCCACAAAAGTGGACACAAATGTGTCCAACAAATTTAAAAACACAAAACAGTAAAACTGTGCACACAGAGAAACTAATTATCGTGCACGTATTCCCGACTCTCGTGTGCACGACACGACACGACACGACACAACCCATGAGGTTGTGTCCCAGTGTCAACCTAGACTAGGGCTATCGATTGGACACCCTGAATCGTGTCCAAGCTGCGTGTGCACGTCACGACACGCACGTATCAGTGCACGTTTCCAACCGAAACTGCACAGCGCAAAAATCAGTGCACGTGTTCGTGCGTGTCCGACACGACACGTGGGGCCCTGAAACTTTGGGAGCCCCGTGTCAGTGTCGGCCCCCAACCGTGTGTCAAGTCCAACGCGTCGGGGTGGCATGTCCGTGTCGCAGTGACCCCCGAAGTGCAGGGCACGCACTGTGCCCGCGCGCGCGACCGTGTCCGCGAGTCCATTTCGACTTGGACACGACTCAAATCCATCTCAGTCAAGCACAGTCGCGTAAGCGACAACAAAATAAGAATTTCCATTCAAACAAAATTCGAAAATTCGAACGAAATGCCCTTTGTGGCATTTCGTCGAACACCTGCACTGTCACTGATACGTGTCTGATACGTACATGTACAGGACACAAAACTTGGGAAACCCTATACCTACAGAATCAGGACTCCTAGGGCTAGATGAATATGCAATTTAAACCTAGTTTTAATAGGTGGAATAGAATGTACCTATTGGTTGTTCTTCACACAAAAAGTCTCTTCCAAGGAGTTCTTCAAAGCCACCCCAAATCCCCAAATTGATGCAAATATGAGATTTGACTCCACCATCAGCAAGGAAACATTAATTAGATCATGATGGAAGAAACTCCAATAAAAAAGGAGTCCTATTGATTAAACTAGGGAGGAATTAAAGGAGACTCACCTATTTCCTTAAGAAATGAAAAGCTATTAAAGAAAGAGGCACAAATCCCCATAGAGACATTATATAGGCAAGGGGGGAGGTCTCTTGGCTGGTCATAATAGTTAGGGTTAGGGTTTTGGGATTAAATCCAAGGGCTCTCATCCCATCTAGTATATTCAATGGTCAAAATCAAGGTCCCCCCTTTAATCAAGTTGCAACCTAGTTTATTCTAACTAGTCATGACTAACCATGACCAATCAAATTCTAACTTAGTCTAACCATGACTAACTAGGACTAACCTAGGTTAGGTCAATTCTAGGTTGGGGCTAATAACAATCACATGGCAAATTAATTAAATAATAATAAATCACACCATCTAATATAATATATATTAATTTCCAAATAATTATAATAAATTCAAATAAATTCAAGATAACCAAAATACCCTCAAGCTAATTGTACTAAACAAAATCTCTACCCACATGGTTAGGCTCTAGGGCAGACAGTCGCTACGGCTTCACTAGCTGCAAACCAAATCACAAGTCATGAATTTAAATAGTTTAAAATTAATTAAAAATTACTAAAAATTCTAATATGAAATAAATATCATTAAATAATAATTATAATTATAAAATTTCAAAATTACCCTCTTCTGGAAAACTGGGTGTTACAATCCTACCCACCTTAGCTTAGGACACATGAGCTGGACCTTAAAGACTTCAAAAAGTCAGCTTCAAAAGAGAAGGTGATAGCATTTAAAGCAAATCACAGGACAGCCTCCGACGATAAAAGTAAGTCAGATAGCCCAGACAACCACCAAATGGCCGTCATGACAAGAAACTTCAGAAGATTTTTGAGTAAAGTTGTGAAATGTTGGTTGCATCAATTGCAATAAGCTGTGAAATATTTGTTGCTGCAAGTGCAACAAGTCATGAGATATGAATTAAAATATTTGTTGCTGCGAGTGCAACAAGTCATGTGATGTGAATTAAAATATTTGTTGCTGCAAGTGCAACAAGTCGTGAGATGTGAATTGAAATATTTGTTGCTGCAAGTGCAACGAGTCAGAAAATGTGAATTGAGATGTTTGTTGTTTCAATGCAACAAGTCGATATGAGGAATGTTGGTTGCATCGATATAACAAAAGTCATGGAATATTTTTGTTGCATAAATTATGAGTATAATTATGATTGGTACGTTTTAAATGAACATGAAAGTTGATATTGAATGTGTTGAACAGATTCAAGTACTGGATTTAAATGTCGAAAATGAAACGTTTCACGAGATGCAACGGATGGAACTAAAAACCATAAATTGATAAGAAAGAATCAGTTCGTTTGTGCACCGACTTGAGTGGGCGAATATATACATTGGCCGAGTTGTGCCAGATTTTGATTTAATCGAAAGCTAAGTTTGTGATCGGCATAACCACAGTGGGATGGTTTGTTCAGAATAAACATTGATTCATATCGAGTATTATACGAGAGAATGATTTGATTTTGAGTGGTATGTGCTATACCACTTATGCGATGAATGAGTCAATTTCTGAGTGCTATATGCCATACCACTTGTGCGATAGATTGCATCGACACCTTGTGTGAATTGCAAAAGATTTGTCCGTAACGGACGGGATAGTAATGAGACTAGATTGGAAAATTTTGTACAAAATTATTTTGATACAAGTGTTCTTCGATAAGTTTGTCTAGAACGATCAGGTGCAGGCCCGTGTCAAACGGACGATAAGTTAAACGAGAACTCAAAATTTATGAATCGGTCGAACGACTGAGACTAGCGAAACGATTATGCTTCGAGGCAATAATCGGATCGGTCGGATAGGAAACTCAAAGTTAAAAATCGGATCGCACGACTTGCGAACTCGATGATAATGATGGTCGATGCGAACTGTAATCGAATCATACAAACTGCAACTCGATAAAAAGTTGGTTGATGCGGATAATCGTGCCTAAGAAGAAAGTTGGTTATGTTGCGATAAAAATCATTTGAGTATGACTGAAATGCGTGAAACTTAGAGGGTATGATCGTACAACTTGAGGGCTTAATGTTGGATAATCGGTAACTCGGTTACTCGATCGAAGTATAGCGGGATGTGGCAATTCAGACAATGATGTAATGCGTATAGAAAAGTCCATTGTGAACTTGGATGTATGCGATGCAGTTAAGTTGACATTGATACAAATTCAAAGTTGACCCATGCGCTATCAAAATTGATATGCAAGAAAATGTAAGCACGATGCGAGAATACAAAATAAAACGGGCCTACGATATCGAGATTTTTGTAAATAGCAATACAAAAATGTCGAACTGGTTGATCATAAACTTTATGATTGATCAAACACGACTATGAAGTCGTCGATGATTATTTTGATCTGTATAGCCTCCCGGGTATTGACCGTGGGTAGATAAACTCGGACTCTAAACGAGTAGATATTTCGTGAATTGTGAAATCATCGACGATAGTGCATGAATTATTCATAGAATAGTTGCACTTCAGTTGCGCAGATAGAAATAAATATGTTTGGATTTGGGTATAGTCCCATAGAAATCGTCGAAATATTATTTGGCTCCGAAATAAGATATAGCATGGTTCATAGTAACTGTCCTTCGTTAATGATCCACAATTATCGAGCGTAGCTTCGGGGCAGCTGACCCCAGAAGACTTGACTGCCAAATCAAAGTAAATGATGGAGACCCATAAGATGACCTCAAAATAATGGCGCATAAGGAATTGCGTCAAAAAGGCATATAATGTGGTGCACATTGATGATAAGTCTAGGCGATCGAATAATTATTTAGGAATTCATAGAATATCTTCGGCTGAGAATGATATATTCGAATTTGATAATTAATCGAATGAATAATCGAATGAGTATGTCGGCCGATGATGGAAATAGAAATTACTGATAAACATGGTGATACGGATAGAAGATTGCGAGAATTGTGCTATGCACGAGAGAAACGGTAAGAGAATAACTTTCGAGTTGTGTCGTTGGACTTGGATTCACCTAGCAATTGAGCTTGCGTGAATCGAACTTATATTCGATGTTGCGAGACGGATAAGTTAGGAATTTGGCTAGAAAATTCCTACTCGATAGGAATCGAACACAAGACGCGTCGTAGGGACCTTTGTGTCAAAGCGATTATTGCCTTTGAGTACTGTCGACTCGAGATAAATTTTTGTATCAGAAAGACTGTTGCCTTTCAGCATCGTCGATTTGAGTTGCATCGGGAGAATTTAAGAATGGTGTCTAAGTAAGTCACCTAACTGGCGTAGTCCCAGATGTTGATGCATTTGTAAGTCAAAAAAGGAAATCGCATCGAGATGAGTTGCAAGGTGAGGCTTCGAAAATAGTTGGGCAGCGACTTCGAACACAAGACATTACGGAGACTCGTTGCGATCGGATGCGCGATGGCTTAACACAATGCATAATTAGATGGTCAGTACAAAAATTACGAAATAAGGAATGCGGTTTGAATCGCGTTGCATATGGAGACTTTGTTGGATGATCACGTATGTATCGAATATACATATGCGATAGAATTGCGAGAACGGTCACTAGAGATAAGTTCGATCGAGAGTACGAGATGGAAAGTATTCGAGGATTAAAAATTTATCTGTTAGCTTTATTCCAATTTCCTACCACTGGGGTTGGCTGAAATACATATAATTCTGGGATGCCTAAAATATATGTATGATCCAAACTAAGTTGTATGCTAAATTTTAATCGAGCTGCAGGAAAGACTATAGTATGTTAATGAAAGCTTGCACTAATGTTTGAAACGAAACAACGATAGTGGGATGAGATCGTGAAACAATCTAGAGAAACACTTGGATTGAGTGTTGGTTTTGGTTCGAGGATGAACCATATTTTGAGTGGTATATTATGTAATACCCTGCTCTGTACGGTGTATTATGCTGAGTCGTTGACTCGAAGAGTTGCGTTGACCCAAAGAAGTATTGATGTGAATCGATGAATGAGTTACGTTGGCCCAAAAAAGAAAGCATTGAGTCGGTTCGAAGATCTATAAATCGAATCGATGCAAAGCATAAGTCCGATTCGAACAAGTATTAATTTTTGTTGGTTTCATGTGCAAGCTAATCTTTTATGCTAAATTGTAAAAGATCGATCTTTTGCCTCGTTTGCAACGGAGTCCGCAAAACCAAAGCATCACCTCGCAAGGACTGAGGCATAGGCACGGTAGTCCAAATCAGGTGGATAGTTCAACGGAGCATGAAGTGCTTGAATGGCTAAGTAAGAAGATTTGGTCGTGCAACAAAGTTACAAAATCGAGCCGCATCGGCTCGATAAAACAAGTCATATCGGCATAAGGTGGGAGGACTTTGACACTTCTTTCTTACTCCGTTATGCCTAAATAAACTGTACCTTTGTATACTAAGTTAACCTATCGAGTCTACGGGCGTGGCTCGATCGAGAGATAAACGTAGGACATATCGAACAATAGATAGAATAATTGAATTAAATATACATCAAATGTATGAGTCGCCAAAGAACATCGAAATACCGCAACAGCGAGCGCCTCGGTGTGTAAGACATAAGAACATGAGATAACTGTATTGGCGAGTGCTTCAGTGCACGAGTCATTCATGCCTCCGCATACGAGTTAGAAGGCTTGAAAATTGAAAGACTATATCAACACGAGCGACACGAATGCCTTAGCGCACAAGCTGTAGAACATTGAATACACTATCGAGGTATGCTTCAGTGCACAAATCGGAGAAAATGAACACAAGTCTAGCACATTGAAAGATCGTATCGAGGCATGCATCAAATTCACGAGTAGAAGAATATTGAACACTAGGGCATAGAATGTGGAAATACGGCATCGAGGCATGCATCGAATGCACGACTCAAAGAATAGAGAATAACTGTATCAAAGCATGCATATGTGCACGAGACTTACAAAAGAACATTGAAAGAATGTGAGAATAGTTATGGCAAGAATGTGACAGAACTGTTGAATGTGGCATGGTGCCTTGGAATGTTCGGGGCTTTCGGGTCGTTCGTTTGACGAACATTGAATTGGGGCATGGTGCTATAGAATATTGAAACGAAGTATGGAATGAGAAATGGAAGAATGGTAAAGTGAGATGATGTGAAGTGTGAGTTTCGGTCTCATGGTTGTATGAGATAGACGCATATTGCATGGTCAAATGGACTTATATATAGCATGTACATGGGTTTGTTTCCTCGAACAAGATCGCCGGGGCATCAGCACTGTTCGGCCTAGAAGGAATGGGTAATCGTGCCAAGGGAGCATTAATGTATTGCGGGACCTTCAGTAAGGATCACAACCTAGACTTAATGGGTGGCATCGCAATGCCAATGAGAATATAGTCCATTTTTGGCTCAAAGAAGCCAGTGACCTTCATATAGATAGGGATCTGACTGGTGCAGGCACACAGAGATCCTGCACAAAGATCACTTATAACATGACAGGAAAAAATGGTAGGTATATTTATCTTGCATCGGTGTAAGGATGAGTGCGTCGATGTTGGTAAGAAGTCGCCACGAAACAACACAAGATTGATATATGTTGCCTGTTCACTTATGCAATTCAAAGATAACATGCTTGCCATAAAATACATGCTTTACTGCTTACAACATGCCATAAAACCGATCTTAAGGCAAATATAGAAAGATCACAATTTAAGCTGCATGATTCATATATTTACTTAATGTCGGTTTAGTAAAATGGGTCTTATCAGTACACAAGAGGATTAGTACTGATCCTCTACCAGATTGCTTGTAGATGCATGGAATGGATTAGCCACGACGAAGCTTCGGTTGAACGTGTTGAGGCATGAAATGCCATAGCATTTTGAGGCGTACGACTATATTGACGCTTGGACTTGCAACATGATGATGCGGCCGAGATATAAAAGACATAATTTATGGAATGATGAAATCCGTTGTAGGCAAGAGAGAACTTGAGTGTTGTAAGCCAATATGGGAGATTCATTTGGGCTATTGAAAGCCTTTGTAATTTAGCTGCTTATTGAATAAAAGAAAATTGTTTCGTATACTCTGTGTAACTCTAATATGACATTATTTCTTCTGCTATGAGTAGCAAATTGAGATGACCATTTTAAAAACCTGTCATCTTGGCTTGTACGAGTGCAACTCCAGACTTGTATGATATCATGCCCTAGCGAGGACGATCGATTATGTGAAATCGATGCGAGGATGAACGATTTCCCAGGTCCGGGCATGACAGTTATGAAGGTGTGGTTCGGTTGAGAAATACCATGCATGCAAAAAGAAACAAAGAGGGGGCACTCGAATTTTGGAGGAGGAGTTGTACGGATGGTTTTGAGGGTTTTAAAATATAGAAAGTCAAAGTTTAAAGGGCTAGGATTCATATGGAGGTGGTTTGGTGAGATTTGAATGAGATTTTATAATTAAAACAAAGATACAAATATATATGTCTAAAATAATTTAAATATAAATCCATATTAGGAATGTGGTTATGGGATTTGATTTAAATTAGATTTAATTAATGTGGCTACATATTAATCTATAAAAATCAATCTAAAATAGGTCTAAGAGGTTAGGGCACCCTAGAATAGGCTCTACGAACCATACTTAGACTTTTTGGGTCGATGGAATTATTTGGATCGAAACAAGTCTAATAAGTCTATAGTTGAGTCTTGTGTGTCATTTAAAAATAAATAGTACATGAAAACTCGATTGAGTGGCAAACATTGGCATGTGTGTAGTAGGCCCAAAATAGGTCAAAACTATATATTGGATCGAAATATTTGGATCGGGTTTGGGCCTTAAATCGAATTTAGAAAATACATCAAATTTTGTGGTAAGGGCTAAAATGACTATTTTGACCCCAAAGTTGTACAAGACATATGTAGTACAAGAGAACATGTTTGAGTAGGACATGATATATCAAATTGAAGGTTAACTCGTCTAAAATACGATGACGTGACTAGATTTGGAAAATTGATAATTATTGTGCTTCAAAAATCAAAGATATGGTAAAGTACTTATATAGTCAATATTAAATATAAAAATACAATTTAATAAATAAAAATAACATTAAATAAATATTAAAAAATCACAAAAATTAGGGCACTTATAATTATCGAATGTGTCGAGAGTAGGAGTGCTTCATAACGATCAAGATTCAAATACGCGAGATCCTAAAATGGCACCAACATTATATTAGAATTCCTTCTTCAATCCTTTGTTTCGAAATTCTTGGCATGAATACAGAAATTGACACGAAAACACATATCAAAATCAAGCAGCGAAAACTTCATAAAAACACCAACAGCGGCCCAGTCTTGTCGAAGGGACTTTTATATATAGCTCACTCGTCGAGATGCAGTCCGCTACATCTGGAACTTAGTCCAACAGAAGTCGATCCATCAGTTGGAACGATTCTCATAGCATTCGTCCAAATCAATTTGTTTGATGCAATAAAGGGTTATCATATATCAAGCTTTCGACTATATCAGACTAGCCATTTAAGTTCCCGATCGAGTCTGACTCGCCACGAGCCCATTACATAGTGCTCCACCCAAAGGAAAAGGGGCACTACAGGTATACCTTATGAGCTGTAGTTCATATACAACGTAAGTATGTATTCGTAGGTTCCATATATTTAAGTAGCCTTTATATGCATACTAGCTGACATAGTCATATACTAGTTCTACGTATTTTGGAATTAGGATGTGACACAAACAAAACTTACCGACATTAGCGACTTCATTATTGATAATATTTTAATCCAAACTTTTATAGACTTTATCCAGGCGACGATGGAAAAAGACACTGTCATTTTAAATGGTTATGGTGGTTGAACATTCAATTAATGTATATTTATTTATCTTTTTAACTAATCTCATTAGCAAAAATTAATCCTTTTGACCTTGTTCCGGGTTAAATGTTTAATGCTCATGATATATGCTGATAATATATTTTAAATAAAATAAAATCCAAGAACTTACTTGCTATTTTATGGGAAATTCTAAAGGCACTACACATTTTACTTGAGGGCAGCCCAAATTTTTTAAATTATTTACAAGTTTGCCATTCAATTTTGTTACTTGAGGGCAACCCAAATTTTGGTATAAAATCTTTTTTTTCCCATGCTCTCTCTTCTCCTTCTCTCTTGCTCTCTTATCTATTCTTCCTCTCTATTCTCCTAAAACTTAGTTCTCCTATTCTCAAAACCCTAGATTTTGTATGTGAAGATTGTGGGTCAATAGTCTAGTCCTACTTTCTTCCAATCCAACCGTTATTTGGTATTTCATCAATTGACTATGAAGATTAGGTTTTTCATACATTTGGTCCACATACAAATATTAAATTATAAGTGTTTAATGTAAAAAAAATACATCTCTAAGAAATCGAGTCATCTAGTATACTAAATCCTCGTTCCACTTCGCCCGAATAACACCTTTGTTCTTTCAAAACACCCTTGGCAAATAATTTGACAACTTTTTTTTAGACATAAATAAGTAGGACTGTGGAACATAATGATAGTCCAACAAATAAGTAGAACTGTCAAAAAGCTGACAATCCTTTATTTACACAGGACTGTCATAAAATGTGATAGTCCTGACAAACAATAGGACTGTCACATTTCCTACATTCCTAGTTAATAATAAGATTGCCAAAAGTTCCTGCAGTCCTAATTTCCTGCAATTATGTTTGTCTCTAATTTCATGCAGTTCTATTAACTTTAATTTCTATTACAGGGGTTATCGTTTTCTGATATTGTGATACCTCCTCCATTATTGATCATTGATCCTATCATTTTCTTGATTATATTCTTAGTCATACCAAATCGTGCCCTCGAAACTTCGAAGGCAAAATTTCTAAGGTGCGTATATTTGTAAGCCCACTTCCTGAGTTTTCCAAACATTTATTTTAGTTGAAATTTTAAATATATATTACTAGTTAGAAAAAAAGGTCTATTTTCTATTACCGATATGTTGAGGAGAATTGTCATATTTATTTTAAAAGGATAATTTTACAAAATAGACTTTTAGAATTAATTGAATCATTTATTATTGTGATTATGCTTCGAATATTATTTGATATTATTAAAATATTATTGTAGAATATTATGGTTACAGAGTATTAAATTTAATTTGGCTAAATGTATTTTAAAATATTATTAATAATATGTAGTATTACTTTTATTATGGACTGATTGATAATTTTTGGATTCGATATTTTTGATTTAAATCTTGAAAAGATTTGGTATTTATTATTTTAAAAATCATAATTATTTTGACTGTAAAATTATTTAATATAAAGTTACCAATTTATCTATTTATTCTTAAATAGGATTTTGATTACTATATTTTGAATTGTTTCAATGATATTCAAATTGTTTCAAGGATATGAATTATTGTTTTCGCTTACCATCGTGACTAATTGTTTGACAAAAAATTGATATTTTTGATTAGAAATAATATTATTATCTTCAATTTGGTACTGTTAGATGTAAAGAATATTTGAATTTATGCGGTTTAGATATTATTCAAATTATTATGATAAATAAAAAATATTATTTTCAATTATCTTAGCGACTCATTTTATTAAACTCGATTTACTTACTTGAAAATATTTGTTATTATCTTTGACCAACTAGGATTGGAGAATATATTTAGATTTACATAATTTAAAATAATTGATAATATTGCAAAGTTACTTTAAATTATTATTGTTATCATAAATAGAATTTTGGTTAGATCAAATTGTATTTTATAATTTATTTAAATGAATATGAGGATTATCTACTAGCAGCTTTACTTCTTATCCAATTAGGAATCCAATGCCTAATTAAGGAGACTTTTCCTTGTTCTTTTCTCCATAAATCCATAACTCCCAAAATCCTAACCCTAAATTTCTCCCATTCATTTTCATCTCTTTGATCAATATTTGTTATCAAAAAAAATTCTATCCTTGCACCAATCAACCAAGTCCGCTTATCTTGGTAGTTCTTAAATTCGATGACGAATTTATTTCTAAGGTGGATAGATTTGTAACCCCTCTTCCTAAAATTTTAAAAATATCTTTTATTATTTATTTCAATTAAAATATGATTTTAGAATTTTATCAATATTTAATTTAATTAATTATTATTATAGAAGACCTTAGTTATGGTTAAGTTTTGGAGTGCAAGATGACTAGAAATAATGGCACGGATAGTGCAGTGACGTACTTTGACTAGTTGTTTAGTTATGGTAGGAAAGGTCGAGCCATAAGTATGCTCTAACTAGGAAAACCAGACCAAGTTGCGACTTAACCTCTATAAACGATTAATTAATTATTATTAGATTATTGACTTTATGGAGATCCGATTATGCTAAACTAGTCATCTGGACCGAACCGAACTCAAGCCCATGTAGAGACGTTATGTGTGCAAAGACGCCTATGTAGACGTACAGTGCGTCCAAAGACGTTCATGTCGATCTATATTTTATGTGCATGTTGGTACGTAATTTAATGGTCGAATACTTATTTTCTAAATGATTGTTATATCCAATATAATGCTATATGATAAATCGATATTTATCATGGAAAACCTTTCCTAAAATACTACTACACACCTATAGATTGGTTTCTAATTAATGTGTATACACAATTGATATATACCTACATGAATAAGTATTTTATATTATTTAATTTATTATAAGTTAAAATCTATTTATCAATGAATTTTGTCATAATGAATATGTATATATTATATATATATATATTATATATATATATATATATATATATATATATATAGATATATATATATATATAAGAAATGCGCCTAACAAAATATTAGAATAATTACAAATATATTTTTAATAACTATAGTATAATTATTTTATGTACATGTAGTTAGATACGTTGTAGTGTATATATGTATTTATATGCTAATTATTGTATATAGATGCATTGCTTATATATATAGATATGGATATTATACCATATATGTGATTGTCTATATCTATATCTATCTATATCTATCTATATCTATCTATCTATCTATCTATCTATATATTATATTATATATATATATATATAATATATATATTATATCTATAGATATATATATATATATATATAT